>JAUCNO010001174.1:416360-441468 GCA_032353835.1 Enteromius viviparus | reverse complement strand
TTGCCCATTACAATACACATAAAACTAACTATTGCTGGAACGAACTATTGATGAAAGGAATCTGTTGACAAAATTATGGACTGGTCCCCTCAAAGTTCAGATATCAACTCTATTGAGCAAATTTGGGGCGAATTAGAAAATAAACCAATCAGATCTATTTCACATTCAAAGTAAAGCCTTTGGCTTGAGCTGCAGAAGGAAGGGGATAACATTAGTGTTGATGTTCTCAGGAAACATACTGACACTGTGCCAGAGAGACATGCTGCTGTAATCACTGCAAAAGGTGGACATGCCAAAGCTAAAAAAATAGTATGACTCACTTCATCTGATATTTGTTGGGTTCAGAGCAACTATCTGCATGATTCATGAACATTATGAAATGATTTAGATGCAAATAATCTGTCAGGTGCTTTAACAACTTTGGCCATGGCTTTATGTTTGTATAATTCACAACGTGAGAGAATTCTCCCATGATGCAACTGTTTGACATTGTCAAAATGAATGTTTTCAGAGAGTTTACTTTCTCAAAGTCCACCAGGACACAAGTGCTTATAGTTGAAGAAACAGTTTCCTCTGACACCGTTCACATGAGACTTTTCGTTAATGCTAAATGAAGCTCTATGCTAATGGGATCTCCCCTGGCATCTCTGCCACTTGTTTTTAACGTGACCGATAAATATTCAAACTCATTTTCCCAGCGCCATCAATTAAGCACAAAGACAGTTTTGTTCTGCAGCAGGGAATAATTTGGGTTTGGTTGCAGTGAGAAGGTGCTGAAGTTCTTCAGGATGATGCATCATGTGACAGACGGCATGATTGATGCTATTAAGAGACACACCTTAATGAGATCAGTCACATCAAAACGAACTTACACTCGTTTGTCATTACAAACACGTCTGTTTTTTTTTTTTTTCTCAATTTCTGAATAGTTTTCAAAGAAAAACAGGGTAAAAAATTATGTTCAGCAAAAAAGAATGTTTTAATGTTCACGCTCGTGTTCCTTTTGGACTTATAATTATCTTATAATTATAAGAAAAACATGAATAAAAAAATACTTATTTCGTAAATATTTATTAAAACATTTTTATAAAGAAAAAAGAATAAATAAATATATAAAACTTTACAAAAATCACAGTCTATTATATATTTACATATATATATATATATTTTGTTTTTATATAATGTCTTTTTATTATTTTTACTATTGTAAGAATCTATAGTTTGCCTCGACCCAAATTCCACTCCACAATATGTGTTTGATCATGCTCCTCCAAGAAGGCTTAATTATTATAGAGGAGAGATAAGTCAATAGTTATGTTGACTGAAGACCATTTGGGATGACTACATCCTGAGCAAATGGTCACCCATTGTAGCATGGAAGCGGGTGTGGGACACTGGGAACCATCTCAGACAAAGACATGTTAGAACATGATTAACATACAGATCACAGCTGCAACGAAAGGAGAAACTTCATTTACATTAGGTGTAGTAAACTTTAACTATAAAAGGTTTGAACAAAGGTTGTTCTGGTACCACATGTGCTTTGTCACTGCTATGCTGCAATAAACATCTTCATCAAGATCTTCTACATCCTCTTCATATTTCTTACAAAGTATACACACTTTGGACACAGAAAATATTTTTCTCATATACTGTCTTTTTTTAATAGTAGTTGAAATACTAAGCTGATCAGACATTGTGATTCATAAATAGGATTTTAAAGACAATTAATTTGTAAATGCATCAGGAGGAATGGCTTTAATTGGATTGCATTTCTATATCATTGGATCAACACTACAGGGTGAAAAGTGTAACTACGCTATTTTTAAACTATTTGGACCTGGTCCCAGACTGTCTAAAAGCTCCTGATGTGATTTATATTATGGAGTTGGGTAACTTTGTACTATCAAGGGAGTGAATGCAATGTTTACTAATGGTATTTGGACTGAGACACATAACCGTTGAGGTTAAGCAGCCAGTAGCAAACGGCATTTACCCACTGAAGAGAGAGAGAGAATGATTCAGAAAGCAATATTCTGCCGAGTATAGCCACATCAATCTAACAAAAACGTCTGGCAAGCTAGAAAGGAAAATAAACTCATAAATGAAATGAATGCTCTATAGGGAGGGTGCTTCAATGATTAGATTCAATTGCAATCCCACCTTCAGTTTCTTCTTGAGTTGTCCATGGTTATCATCTGATTTTGTCTGCTCAAAGATAGAGGGAAAAAATGAAACAGGATAAAAAGAAAATGATAGGAGGAAATGAAACAAGCAGTGTGAATTGATGGAAGTTGTTGAATCACCTGGCTGGATTTCTGACAGTCCTCTGTGTCTGTGGTACAACAAGGAGGTGAAGTCTCCTCCGCAGTGCATTCTGGGATATTTTCAGATTCTCCCGTTTCTGACATCTTGAAATTTTCAGATTCAAAGGTCATATCAGTCATAGGCCACCATATGCCCCATGACCATCCAAGCCAATCAGTACCAAAACAAGATTTCTTCTTTTTCCCTTGTTCTGTTCTTCTCTTCTCTTGCCAAAACAGATGGCTAGACAGATTCATATTCAGTAAAGGAGAAAGAGGGAGAGAGAAAAAAAATCATCTTTGTGTGATGTTTTCACTCAGAACAAAAATCCTTTTCAGATCTGTAAACATTTATTTACTATGAGCACCATGCAAGGTTTACTTCAATATTCAGTTGATAGTCAATTTCAAAAAAGCTCAAATCTGTAATTAATATACATATAAGTTAAAATAAGTTAGTACAGCCACCGAATTGTGTAGTTGTGATAGCAGAATAAATAGGCTTATCAATGTTTAAAAGTGAGGAGTTTTGATGTTAATTTAAATGTAGTGAAATTATATTTTGGTGCAAATTCATCTAAAATTTTTAAAAGAAAACTAGACAGATGCCAGCAAAGAGAGATTTTAATATGAAATAAACTAAACTACACAAGGTAAATGGAAATATTCACTTTCAGCAAGGACAAACATGGTTTATGTTGTTATGTGAATTATAGCTGAAACCATCAAAATTCAAGTAAAAATTAAAAACTAAATGCTCAAAATAGTAAGATTCTGTGCTGTGTCAGTGTTTACCGTCTTCATGTTTAATGGAAAGCACAGAATCAAAACCACTTGAGAAGCACCGATCTGTCCAGCAACATACAATTTGCAGATCTGGATAAAAACACCAATGGGTATAAGAGCTCTGCAGTTGGCAAACATGTGATTTGTATGCATGCGTTATGTGCAACTTCTGTCATAGCACAGGCAGGTGCTGTAAATTATATAAAAAGCACACATACACGCGAGCTCTGTTTGGATAGAGTGCATCCTTCATTCTTATGTCATCACTCTCATCGTGTTTGAACTCGTCTTCGTGTCTGACCACTGAGTCACTGACTCACTTTCACCAGCGTTAAGCCATACGCCTCCACACACACAGACACCGGAGTAGCTCTTGGCATCTTCGTCAAGGTCTCTGGGTTATCAAACAGGTGGCCTAAAACTTAGATGCTACATAATGGTGTGATATGCCATCTAACATCTGATGGGCAGCAATTCATTTGTCTGGGTTTTTGGCCACTAACATAGATTTACTTGGCAACCATAGTTCCTGCATAAATATTATATATATAAAGGTTTACAGAGATTTCAAGAACACCCACAGAACCCTTTAAATTGCACAAAAAAAGATTATTATTATTTATTTATTTATTTTTTTTGTAAGATCTGTTTACTGAAAGGATCTTTGGGGACACAAAAGTGACATCACTATGAATACCATTTTACAAACCTTTATTGTAAACAGTGTAAGTCACTAAAGTGAAACATTTATATTTATAATAAGGGTATAGACTATATTTATTTTTATTATGGTGCTATCGTGTTTTGACGTGTAATATTTGAATGCATGTAAACCTAAAATCACACAAAATATATATGTAAAAAATATGCCAAGCTTATAATCAATAATAACGGATCGTTAAGAACAACTGAAATCAAAGAGTGGATTTTTAGCGGAATAATTACAGGAGGAGCAGAGAAGGAAAATCGCCTTTTCTTCATGTAGGACTATTCTGTTATGTAGAAAAGAAATATACAAACTTACTGGTCATGTCAGAAACGTTAATTGTTCAAGATTAATTCTTGAAAAGGCAAATGAAAGCTTGTGGAAAAGTTGCTTGCACATATCTCCTGCGTGCACAGACGCGCGCGCGCTGCAGAATAGCGCAAAGATCTGGGTACAGAGATGCGATGTGTCTGTCTGCCAGGATGAAGGTGTAGCAGCCGAGACGGGGTTCGGTTTCCACCACTACGTCGCATTCCGGGCACAGTCTGGCACGGGTTATATTTGGAGCGGCTGTTTGGGGATCTCAGACTGCTGTCACTGACGCACACGGAGTCCACGCAGGAGCAGCAGCTGTGCTTTCTAAAAACGAACCTGTATCTCGCGCTTCCATTGCGACCCTGAGCCCTATACTACACTATAGAGCAACAGAACCATAACGTGAAAATCAAGCTTTTGAGTTTGTTTTTGTCAACACAAACTTGTTTGAGCTCCAGGAAATCACTGTTAATACCATAATGAATCACAGGTGTCCATGTAGTGTGATATTATTATTGTTGTCATGCTGACAAAATCTTGCTTGAGAGCAGTAATGTTACACATAATTCAACGCACAAAACAACACGCCTCACTATAAAGCACAGATACCATTACGACATAAAATTGGTTCTAATTAAGAGCATAAAACACAAGAGACAAGCAAGTTTACTTACCTGTATGTAACGCGACCGGAACAAACAACTGAAATGGTTAGAAATGAGCGCTTGTGGCTCGGGCGAGCTTGTCAAACATCTTCTGTTTGTGACAGCACAGCGCACGCAGACTCACGCAACACACTCAATTAAATACGCGCGCGCGCTCGTGCGCTCAGCCTCTTCCTGGCAATCACGCTGCGCGCTCACAAAAACACGCAAGCACCAAGAGAGCCGTTGAGCAAAAGAATTCCAGACACCCACCTCCAACGTTAATTAGACGAAATTAAAAACAACAATATAAAACAAGACGGTTGATACATTGACAAAATTAAAACTGATTCACATTGTCAGACTGTCCTCGTCCAAAGAATGCAACAGTTAGGCTGTTACAATCAGAACTGTAAAATCATAACGGATTAATAAGGCGTCTCCACACACACTGTAAGAATTGCATAAAATTTTGTCACATTTTTAAAGGTAGGCTATACATTTATTCAACGTTTCAGCATGGCTAAGCTGTTTAATATTCTCTTCAGAAGCTAACATATTGTGGATTCATGCAAAAGCACACAAAGAGAAGCCACCAAATACTGCAATGAGCACCTGTTAGATGAAAAGATTATGCGACACTCACAATGAGAGGCGCGCGCACACACACACACACATATGGGTGCATTTACCGCAACTAGACTTCACAGCTGCATGGTGCCTCTTTCTGCCATATGGCTTTACCGTTTCAGAGAATCAGAGAGATGTACTTATAAACACAGCTTATAGAAAAAGAAGGTGAAACAGACTCACCTGATGTTGTCTCCTTAATAGGAGAACATTGTGTTTTTGCAGTGTGTTATGAGTGTTGTACCTGGAACATCAGCTCAAAGGCCCAGTCTGTCGCTCTCAAAACACACACACTGGTATTCCTAACATTATGGGGGCATTCTGTAGGCATGATGGTTTTTATAGTGTATGTTCTATCCCTTACCTTAACCCTACCCCTAACAGGAAACTTTCTGCATTTCAAGATTATCAAAACACTTCATTCAGTGCAATATATATATAATAGTTTTCTTATGAGGACCTAGAAAATGTATCCACAACATCAGAATTTACTGGTACTACTATACTTGTGAGGCATTTGGTACATTGTGAACACCAGTACACACACACACACACACACATAAAGAATAATTTGTCTTTATGAGCCATCTTACAATATGCAATATCGGATGTTATTTCTTCCTTTCCCCTCAGTGGCCAGTTTGTTGTGTTTTTGGCTGTCTGTGTGGGATGGTGGGCGGTTTAGCTGGCAGTGTGCAGTTGACAGGATTGAGTGAGGGACAGTATAGGCTGATGAGGTAGAAAGATACACAAACTTTGCACTTTTCTTGTAAGAGCCCAATTTTGTATTAGCAGTTATCCAGTATTTAATCAGTCCTTCAGTCATTATTGAATTAACTGAAAGGGAGAGTTCACCAAAAAAAGTCATCAAGTTGTTCTAGACCTGTATGAATATAGTTTTTTCTGTTGAACACTAGATATATTGTGAACAAATGAAAAAGGAAGTGAATGGCTAGTGTGATAATCATTAAGTATATTTATGCATCTATCTAAATCCTTTTGTTAATCTTAAGAAAAAACAATTAGTGCACTGTAAAATCTGCTAATGCTTTTAGATATAACTTTTCATAGTGCATAGTGCATAAACGAAGCAATGCAAGTAACTGAGAAACCATATGTAAAATTAATATAGACTGTTATGTACTTTAAATTCTAGAAGTTAAAGTGTACCCACTCTGTACTTTTAAGTTTTAAGTTAGAATTTCTCATGCACAGCATGTCTTTGCTCATGCAGAGGGTTTAAATCTGACTTCTAGATGAGCTATTACATTATATAAACATAGATGTTTAAATAACTTGGCCATATTCACTACACAAGAATCTTTGACTTGTGCTCTTGAGGATGAAATGTCCTGACGTGCACCTGCTGGGAATACACTTGTTTATAATGTCCCAGTATGTCTGGCTAAAGTATGAGGTCAATCAATGGCGAGGCACATCAAAGCATTCCCCTTTACTCAACTTGAAAGACATACAGACATACATGCAAACAGAGCCATCTCTTGCACTCTCAGCTTTCACTAATGTCTGTTTCTTACGTCATCGTGGACTCATCTCTTCGGGTCGAAGGTCAGAAGATCTGGTAGTGTGTCAAAAACGCAGCTACTGTCGACCCTCCTAAATACGTTGATATTTATATACTTACATACACACACCTGTCTCGCTCAATAAATCTCTCATCATCGGCATAGAACATTTCTTTTACGGTAAACACGCACAGGGAGAATTTCACACCTGCTTTTTGTCAGTTTGATTGGTTGAGGTCAAGAGTTTGGGAAATTAAGCATTAACAGGAAATGAGCTTTCAGCAGGTTGATCGTGAACACAATGAATAGCCATGATCCATCTTAAGTTATTTCTGTCCCCTTCAAGTATATGTAAACACAGCAGCAGCAATGGTAACAATCTGACTAACAATAAATGCATGCAGAGTGACTCGTGGCTAGGCAAAAAAAAAAAAGAACTAACATTTATATGCAATTTTTTCTTTCTGATTAATTGCCATCGTAATGCCTTTGCTTCCAAGATTAAAATAAGTTGCGTTCTACCCAAATTTCACTACAGGATTATCAAGGCCTCAAAAATTCACAATAAAAAGACATCATACAGAAATCTTGACAACTTAAAAGTATCTGTCAAATTAATTTCTTTTCTTTTTTTGACCAAAAACTCACCGTTGCATACAAAAGGAACAATTACACTAAAGTGAAGAGAATAAAACGCTAACCGTGTTTAGTCGGAGTTTAGAACGAAAGCCCCGCCCCCTCAACTACATATTTATATTCCACATCTAAATGACATGTTTCTGTGGGAACGCTACCAATGTCAAAGCTCCGGAACATTCTGAATTAGACCAGTGACAGATGCCTGGTTCATTTTGGCGATACTTCTGAGTTCGACAACATGGGAAGCTATAAGCTTCATGCTATAAGTAAAAAGTCATTTCTTGTAATCCTGGAATTACGGTAATTGTGACATGACGTGAACGCAGCATAATGAACTGATTCTTATTTTATAAGGCTACAGACAGCTGGATTCCTTTATGGCAAGTTATTTGTTTTATTACTCCTATGAGTCTGTTGTGGCTTTCTGTGTGAGGGCGCCCCCTGGTGTCGAGTATGAATGTAACAAGTTACTGTGTATGCTAGAATATGCTATCATGTTATCGTATGTGTACTATTCATTTATAAATATCGCCAATACCAGTGTATTGCCACACCTCTAATTAACATAATTGTATTTTATTATTTGAATATCAGATTATCGTCAACCCATAGAAAACCATACAGCTCAGCCTGCTTCAAGAATTTTTTTTAAAGAAGTGTTCATAAGGTTTTTTTAATATCTATTTTTTTAACACTTTGTTAAAAAACAAAGTGTAGTTTGCATCATTTGATTCACTGATGTTGCAGCTGTTATTTAGCATCTGAACTGTGTGTTATACTGTATATCCAGTACATCAAGTTGAAATGTACCATATTCGATATAAAGGATTAGCGGAGAACATTTGTTTAATATTAAAGTTAAATGGACATTATAACTGAAATATGAATTAATCAAATCAAAATTCCAAAGCATTTAAAATTGATACAAATCAGAAGAAGAAAATCCCTGCACTATTATCAAGCTAGATTGTAATGCAAAACTATTTCCGGAAGTGAAGGGCATTTGAATGCTTGTCAGTAAGAGCCAACAGCTGAGGAGGCTTGATGCCAGTGGTGTTAATTACATTATCTAATATGTGTGTGAGAGGCTTTTAGTTAGTCTTAAACGTCATTCATAGCTCATAAAGCTTTTGACTGTAGTTACAGTCATGCATTTCCTTTTAAACACACAATATGCCTTGCAGCTAATCAGGTGACTATTAAAGTTGCATCATAATCCTAAAATGCACCGTTGAAGGCAAATGACACTTGTCAAAACAACAATCCACAGCTCGAGTGTATGTGAACAGAGTGTGTGTTATGGCCTAAAGAAAACATCCTTACATAATCAAAACACTCTGATACCTCAATAAACATCCATCTATCCGCACACGAAAAAACCCCGATCCTCTTCCATCTGTATCCATGGAGACAGTCGGTTCAGCATGGCTCTTTCAAGACAAAAATAGCATGGGAATAATTATCGAACAAACACACTTGAATTCATGTGTGGTGACAGTCAGACTTGCAGCCACGCTCATAGCCCAGCCTATTAATCTGAACTCAATCTGCTCAGCTGTTGGATTTGGCATTGAATGAGCGCAAAACAATGCAGAGAGTCACTAACAATGACCAAAACTGCTGAAAGTACGCCTACAGGCTCAAAGTACCATGCATAGAAAGGGAATAAAAAGACTGTATTTAATTTCCGACAGGTTTTAATCACATGAAAACAATAGAAACACAAAAATGAACTATTTTTAGTGACAAATCCATTCTCTAAGCTGTATAACTCTTCCTTTCCCGAAGCGATGATTGTAGACTGAACAGAAGGAGGTATAATGATACAACTAGGGTTACAGTAAGACAAAACCGTGGTCTTTCTCCCAGCAATTAAATCGTCATCATCAAGGTAAGAAATCAACAGCTTTTGCATTAGATTATATGTCAGTATTCATTACAAAAATAAGATATAAGCAGTGGCAGGCAGCCAGCAGCTTCACTTTGGGCTAGAGGGTAAGACAGAGAAAGAGAGAGATAGAGATAGAGAGAGACAGAGATCAGATCTTCCCTCGATGAGCACACCTGCTTTGTGAACCTCGGCCTAAAAGTCCACCCACAAAGAGGGGGCGAGGCCTGCTTTCTAAACCCGCCCAGATAAAGCCAGATGTTTAGTAGAGAGCGAGTGTTAATAGTTAAGTGCAGTAAGAGGAGTGCTAGTTTACAGGAATAAGTGTGGCTGTAGGAGCGAGAGGTATGCTCTACTGCTGGGGGTAGTAGGGCTGTTGCTGTGGTGGTTGTTGTTGTTGAGGATAGGGGTAGGGCTGCTGTGCAGGAGGGGCTCCAGGGTATCCAGCCTGCCCCTGGGCCTGATAGGGCATGTATGGCATATTAAACTGCCCGTATGCATAGGGGTTATAGGCCATCGGCATTTGGTAATACCTAAGAAAGAGGACCAAACAACAAAATTATGTTTTAGGCTGAACTGGCTACTTAACAGATTTTTTATTTATTTATTTTTTTAAACAAGGAAATTACTTAATTACATTTCAAGGACAGAACACTGGATAAAACCAGATTTAAAATGTATTAAATTCTGTTGGCATATTTGACTTTAAGGTTTTTACAGAGAATTTAGGGTCTGTCATTTATCAATCCATAAGGCAGAAAATACTGCCAAATGACAAAAAAGTAGGGAAAAAATTACTAAATAATTCAGATAAACAACCCCTGCATAAAAAACATCCGAAAGTGCATACAAAAAAAAAAAAAAAAAAAAAGTTTAATATTAGTGCTACCTAAGTGGAAATTTCTGGCTCAGCTGTTAAAGATATTACAAATTAAATATACAAATGCAAATAAAGTGCATTAGAATCATTTTTTTACCTGATACATATGCACAGGACAAATATGCATATTTAGACTCAGCCTTAAATTTTGGCCAGAAGTTATCTTAAAAGGGCATCATAATCAAGCACCCCTCCTTTTGTCAACAAGCTCACTAGGTTATAGAACCAAGTTAATATGCATACAACTTTGAGGGTCTATGAAGGTCTTTATTTACCCTGGGTAGCCTTGATAAGTGGGGTAGGGGGGTCCTTGAGCCTGTGAGGGTGGTGCAACAGGTGGGGGATTAGTGCTGCTGGGAGCCACTGGAGTACTGACTGGAGCTGAAGTACTGGCCGTGACGCTAGGCGGTGGCGGTCTTGCTGGCGGCTGGGGTTTAGCCTGAGGCTGCTGGTTCTGAAATATAAATATGAATAAGACAATTTCCTGCAGACAAGGACTTTATCTTTAGAAGCCATCAGTCTGCAAACTCACAAACACAGTCCTGGGCGCAGGGGTCGGGCCTCCTGAGGCAGGAGCAGGAGTGTTGGATTGGTATGATGGGACATTGAATGAAGGAGCGCTCGGCTCACGAGCAATGCTCTGCTGCAGCTCCCTGTCAATCAAATCAGAATACAAGCAAAAATCACAGTCACACGAAACAATTATGACTGGTTATCTATCTGTGCACGCTACTGAATTACATACTTGAGCAGTTCATCCCTCTCAGTTTTGCGAGCGAAGACAATGTCACTGCACTTATTTTGAAACTTTAAGAGGATTTCTGTCAGATCATTGTAGAACTGAAAGAGGAGGTGGTAAAGAAAAGAGAATGAGACAGCTGAGTGATATCCTATGGATTATGCATGTGTGCAGAACTAATATTAGTGCATGAGTTAGTTACTTTAGTGCCTTCTCTGATATTGGAGCTGATCTCAATGTAGCTATCATGGGCTGAGGCGAGTTTCTTCAAGACCTCCTCTCTGTTATTAGCCTCAGAGTTGGACTGCTTGAGTGCTGAAAAGTCCTGATGAGACACCTGAGAAAAGAAATGTTTTTTTTTTTTAAATAGGGAGAAAAAAAAAAAAAAAAGGAATTATATAACAAATTACGGGAGTTTTTGTGTGCACCTGTATCTGTGACAGCAGTTCTTCTTGTCTGCGTAAATTCTGCTGAACACGTTGTGTTTGAGAGCCGTAACGGGTGTCCAGCTCACTGGTGGTCAGAGCCTCTTCGTTAATGGCGCCATCTTGAGCCAGTGCGGTAAGGAACTTTGCGGTCATATCAAACGTCACCGACTTCACCTCTCCTTCCAGAACTTCCCGTTCCCTCTTCACCTCATCCAGCTGTGCCAGCTGAGCTCTCAGCACGTTTACCACCTGCACAGAAAAGGACAATACTGGACTGAAGAATAGCATGAGGGTTTGGTCAGCGTTAGTCTGAGAGATAACTGGGTCAATGTGTGAGTATCTTTTTTAGCCAGTCTTCTTTTAGTACTATTTAAATGCTATTGTATTACATCAAAAATTTAACATTTATATTTGTAAGTGCAGTGCAACTGAAATGTTCCCAGACCCAGAAACATAGCGAGGACATGAATAAAACAGTCCATGTGACTTCAGAGACTCAACTTCAATTTTGTAAAGCTACTAGAATACTTTTTGTGCACAAAGAAAATATCTTAATTTGTGTTCCAAAGTGGAACAAATAAACAACATAAGGGTGACTAACTAAAGATAATTTTTTGGGGGGGTGAACTAACCCTTTAAGTGTTTTGATCTCATTTTCATATAATTTCAAATATTGTTAATCTCTCTCATATACATATATATGTTTGATATGTTCAGTTATCAAATCACAACACACTCACCTCACTGCCCTGCAGAGTCTTGGCAGGGTTGGCAGACGGTATGGCGGCACTGAGCTCATTCTCTGGCTTGCAGAGCAAAGCAATCATCTCACAATGTGCAGTGTAACGCTCTCTCACCACCTGATCAGCCTGCACTGCCTTGTCCAGTATACTGCGAAAATTATTTCCCTCTGCATGGAGAAACAGAGAGAGAGGGTTGGGTTCTGGTAGCTAAACTGGTAGAGCATGTAACTCGCAACATTAAAGTCATAAGAATGGAAAACACATAAACCGATAATGCGTTTACCTAGAATGCATGCAAGTCTCATTAGGTAAAAGCATTTGCTAAATGGTGAGTGAAAGTGTGTACATACCTGCTCTGAGTGGTTTATACAGATCTCCAGAGGGAGTTCTGTTCCAGCGCTGATTGAATTTGCCTCTGAGTTCATTGTCTGTTGCTTCCTCATCATCTAACATCTTCAAGGACTGTAATAACGATACACAATTTTTGTTTATTACACTAAGTGGGAGTACATACAGTCAGATGGTGGCATATACATATACAGCAGGTTAGTATTTTGAAAAAACAGGAAATGTTTTTGATCCAGTGCTATTTGGTGACGAGACAAATGCGACCCTGGACCACAAAACCAGTCATAAGGGTCCTTTTCTCACATGAAAGCTGCATAAATAAGCTTTACATTTATATATGATCTTTACACTGAAACTGACATTTTTGTAGTATTTACTGTAATGAAAAATGTCTAGAAGATTAGATAAATGCACAACCAGAAGCATTATTACTAGTAAACTTAGACTTTTGGCTCTTGTGGTTTATAAAAGGGCATGAAACAGATTATGAACATGTGCATCACCTCATCCAGGATCTCACGGTTCCTCTGCAGCAGTTCGGGGAGATCTTTAATAAGCTGTTCAATGCTCTGCAGGCCACCCTGCTGAACAATAGCACGGCTCTTCTCAAGGATGGACTGAGGAACTGCGTCTCCTGACAGATCTTCTAGTGCAGCCGGCAGATTCAGAGATGCCAACACCCTACCAATCAACAACAAACAATCAATCACTACCACCAAACCTCATTGATCTACATAAAGCACTAATAAAACAGATTATTTAAACAGCATATCCGGGTTTAAATAAAATAATTGTGTAATATTACATCTGTCATTGTTGACCTAAAGTGATCGCTCACTCAAAAATTCTGTCATTCATTACTCACCCTCATGTTGTTCTAAACCCAAAAGACTAACGTGACACTGTCAGAACACTGTCCCCATAGTTCAAGTGACATCAGTGGTTCAACCTTAATACTGTTTGTGTGCAATGAAAATAAAAATTATTTTATTAACTATTTTTTCAGTGAGTTTCCTCAGCTATTCATGGGTATACCACAATGTATGCGTGTGATGCTGTTGGCACAGAATCTGCTATTCTGACAGACACACACAGCCTTGTTTACAATATGCAGGAATATGCATGCGTTATGGTAAAAAGTATACTCGTAGCTTCATAAAATAATGGTTAAAGCACTGATGTCACATGGGCTATTGAAACAATGTACTTACTACATTTCTGGATTGTGAACATGGTTGTTACCTTGCATCTATGGAGGACCAGAAAGCTCTCAGATTTAATAAAAAATAACTTAATTTGTGTTCTGAAGACAAGCACAGATGCAAGTGATTAATGACAGAATTTTCATTAATCACTATCCCTTTAAACGATTAAAAAGCAAAAGCTCTCACTGTACATGTTAATGGACTTTTAATGAAATGTGAATGGACTCGTGTGAGAGCAAATATGCAGCAACACTGACCCGTTGCAGAGATTTGTTGCTTCCCTCATGCTGCCAATCAGTCTGTTGACCGTGTCAGCCTTCCTGGAATTGGCTGCACTCACTGACTGCTGCACTGCCATCGGCACCATCTTCTCAAACAGATCTAAACACAAACAAAACAGAAGATAATGCAATTTGTTGAATTTTTTCACATAAGAAATGGGAAATAACCCCCCAAAAAATTCTGACCTGTGAACTTCTGGCTCAGTGGTGTCTGAACTGCAGTTGCTTTGACCAAAGATGCTTTGCCAATGTGCTCCAGGTCTTTGACCTCTGGCACACGGTCATGGTAAATGAAGTCATTGTCTTTCTTTGCAGCTGTGAGGGCGCGACTGATCTTATCTGAGAGGTCTTTTACATTAACATACTCATCGTATCGAGAAGCTGCGGTCTTCACCAGCTCTGTGGCATGCTGCAAGAGACAAATGAGAAACCTGAACGTCAACATCCTATTAATGAATAAATAAAACAAGCAGCCGGCCAGCCAAAAATAAACAGTCCGTCACATACAGACAAACACACCTGCAGTCGAGCAATCTCCTCTCCAAATTTTTTCTTCTGATTGGCCAAGGCTGACTGGTGCAGCTCTGCGGTGGCCTGCATCATACAGTGCTTGGCAGCGAGGACGGGAAGCACTTCCTGGAAATAAAAATACTGACCAGGGAGAAGGCAACCACAGCAATCACAAACGCCACGGCAACCACGAACCAACACCACGGGCAACCACAAACGAGCACAGACACACAGAGCACAGGGCGCAGGAAGAGAAAACAGAACAGCAAATCAGCACGCATCCTTCAGCGAACCCCAACCAAATCCTCACACAACGCTCATGCAGCGTTCACTCACAGATCAATAGGAGAAGAAACAAAGGCTGGAGGCTGTGAGAGTGTGTGTCTGTGTATGAGGGGTGTCTAGTGGTCAAATGGGAATTATGGGGACAAATCTCTTGACACATGTAAACAGACGGTGATTGCTGCATGCAGTATGTGGGGATCATGGGCTTCTAATTCGATTGCACAGTGACCCCTAGTGGATCAGCTTCCCAGCTAAAGTGTCTTTCATGGGTACTGGAAGCTGCACATACCTTAGGCAGATTCTCTTTGTATTGACATTGCTTAAAAGCTTCGCCATAGTAATCTGCCGCCTGGTTGGCAAGTTTAGCGACAATGGCGTCCTTCATCTTATCTGTGAGGTGAAACACTAGACAGTTAAATCTGTGTCAACCACAAGCAAAAAGGCACAACAATAAACACAACGCACCAGCAGTGGCTTTGAGAACGAAGACTTCCTGTGCCTGGCTGAGCATGATCTGACTGAGCGTGCCCACTGTCTCAGGGGAGATGTCCATGGTGGGCTCTCTATTCAGCGCAGAGAGCACTGTATCCTTTATATGAGCAAACGCACCACTCGCCAGCTGGAAAGAGAGAAGAAATGCTTAAAACATTTATATTTCTCTCGATGGACTGTGTTGCTGAAGGACTAAAGGTCAAAATGAAACCTGGTAGAATTTGGCGGCGGTCTTCAGTCCCTCGTCATTGTCGAGATTCTGCTCAGAAGCAATCTGACTGGCCAGCGCGCCCACATTAAACAACACGCACGTCTTCTCATAGCCCACACTTGCCAATGCTAAAGCACACAAAAAGTATGAACAGCAATGTACTTCTCTTAATTCATTTCTATGACGAGACATTTTTCCTGAGCTTTTTAAATGTATTGACTTTATATTGCATAAACAAAGCACTATAAAATATGTTTATGCACACAATGTGCTATATATGTTTCTTTGTCTAAGCATTTTACTATTAACACGAAGTGTTTAGTACTTCATCCATATGTGAATAACAACAATAAAATTAAAAAAGAGATTTCTCATGCACCTGTAAATATGATATAGTCTAAAACACAAAAAGTATTAACAAAATAAATGAAACCCATTGAAGAATTAGCCTAAGTGGTTATGTAGTAGCAAGTAATAAAGTAAGACTCACGTAAGTATTACAACTACTGGAGAATGTGAAGATAACATAATTTATGTGAAAACACCATAAGAATGTTTTTAATAATACCGAGGTGCTAAGGGCTATTTGCATGCAGCATCAATATTTCGGTAATTATTTAGGGTTGGTCAAGTTTACATCAAGATGTGCCGCTTTTCCTTTTTACTGAATGAGTTCATGTTTTCCTTGAATATGGATGGACAGAAATATAGTATTTATTGATGCATACCCCAAAATTGATTATATAATTAAACATCCTGTATACAATTATCTGCAATAAAGCATCTACCAATGCTTAAAAAAAGTTAATTTCACCTTAGGTGTATTTGTTTGTATTGGCATGCGCTCATTTAGTTTTAAATCACATTTCAACTCACCAAGCTTGACTGAGCCTCCAAAAAGAGATCCTTTATCAAAAGCATCTTTCCATGTAAATGTCAGACATAACTGAAAAAAAAGAAAAGAATTATCTACAGCTGCATCAATATGCTCAAATTACTCTATATTATTAAAATCAGTTATTGTCATAAAACAAACAAATGGGTTAATATTTATTTAGGTTACCTCTGTAAAAGGAAATTTGGGTTCAATTGAACAGAGCTGATCATAATATCTAAAAGGGGAGAGAGAAAAACAACGAGAAAAGCTGTTAAAATGGAAAGTGTGAGGAAAAACGCTTTAGTTTTTTTTAGATGGGAACATAAACCATAATGACAAAAAAAAAGTGCCATGACAACATTCTCATGTGACTGTCTGACACAAGCAGCAAATGACGTTACTCAACCTCATTGTTACAGAGCTAACTAGTGACACAAAAACATTTCCTTCCTGGAAGGAAAGAAGAGCATTTCCCCACACCTCAACTCCATATGTTTTCTATCTGCTATTTCTTGCCTCTCAGCACTATAAAAAGAACATGAGAGGGAATACTGCTGATGGGTGTGCCCAAGGGGCTCTCCGTCATACAAACCAAACTCCAGTCTAACTAGGAGATACAAAGCAGGCCATTCATCTTGACCATTGAGCATGGCTACAAAGCAGCAAACAAGAAGCTTATTCCTATAGCAACACACTACTCGTTTACTTTCCAGATGGCGCAAGTCCCAGTCGCTACATTAACCCAACCACAAATGAAATGCAGAATCTAACCGCTGAATAATTCTTCATACGGAAGTCAACAGTTGTAAGTAAAATTAACATACAAAGTTGTGTTGCTTTTCTCATTATTAAAAATAATGGAATAATTTTGGTCTTATGGTATCGTAGAAGTTAAATAATAAATGTAACAAATTTTATACATATATACATATACATGTATATATACATATATATACACACACACACACCTTTTCAGTAAGACCAAAACAATGGATATAAAAGAAGACAAATGAAGTGCTGAAAGCATTTAGCAGCAAATCTGGTTTTGTTTAACAAATTAACTAGCCATTTCCTCAACTCTTTTAAAGCAAAGGATCAGCTTCTGGTTTATAGATTAAAACGAAGCATGCAACTCAGTTGTAAATTCTTCGCAAAATAAAACGTGTACGTCAATCGCACCTGTATACACCCCTCACTGCAAATACATGACGTAATGGAATCACGTGAAAACTACGACGACGATGACTGGCCAAATTACTTTAATAATACAAACATATTTCCTTATTTATTTATATTATTTGCGTCGAACGATGTACTATTAATATATAATGAAAGTTTGAAGAGGTCAATCTGAATGGCACACCTGAGTCACGCAAAACCAGGAAGCCGGGTGACGTTTGATAAATGGGCGTTGACGCATAGCGCTTCAAGGCCTTTAGGGTAAAATGTAAATGTATGTAAAGGGTAAAATGTACGTGAACGCACGAATGTAAAGTTTAGATGCTGTAACTTTTCAACGTTTTATATTTCCCCTCATTTTAATCGCCATTTTGGGATTACCATTTTATTTTAAAAATGCTCATAGGGTGTGACGAATTTTAAAATTAGGAATATTCTTCTGAGCCTCTTAATATGCGAGTATGATATTTTATAATATATATATATATTATTACACCACAAGATGTCAACTTCCCCAAAGGGCAGAATCTTAACTGCCCACATATAATGACGTAACGTTAAACTTACATACCTCCCTAAAGATATATATATATATATGCACTCCAAACAATAAAACAATAAGACTAACACTAATTCTAGATGTCAATACACTGATTAGAGCAACGAACATGGCAGCCAGCATGAGCAACACCTCCAGTTCACGTTTTATATTTCTATGAATAAAACAGAAACAGATAATAAACTCTTGACATGAGCTAAACTCTTAAGGAACTGATTCTGTTATAAGACAGTATCAAATGTACATAAAGTAGAGACATGCTGTCGCTCGTTTGCGACAGTTTTTTAAAAACTTGCTTGCTTCCTGGGCTTTAGACATCTGCTATCCGCTAACGGCACTTTAGTACGTTAGCTTTAAATCAAACAGATTGAATACCAAACCACGAAACACAGCGGTCAATATCTAACAGCCAGCAGAAACAAACACCCATTGAAACTTCGTAATCAAGTTGTCCTGTCAGGCTCTCACCGCAGCAGGATTTCCAGCGAGCTCTCGTGTTTGTCCAGCGGCCTCCCAAGAGCACTTTTACGGAGCTTATTGAGCTCTTCCACGGCACGGAGATACTCCGTCTGCTCCTCGCCAGTAGGATACGTGGACGTTACAAATTTCGACAACGGTTTCACTAAGTCGACCTCTGAGGACTTTTTCAACGGGACAGAAATAAACGTCGCCATTTGGGCCCGCGGGAAACGCAGTTCAAGCGGAGAATGAGAACACTGCAGACGGACAAAAACAAAGACAGAGCACTTCCTGGTTCTCCGGAGTGCGTCATCACGTCAGATGTACTGTCAAAGTAGCGCATGCGCCTTCTGCGCTCGCAAGTATGATCAGTAATCCTTCTTTTTAAATCCATCAATATTTAAATACTGTTTTACGTCCATGTTGCTGCACTGGATTCTTATGTAGAACTGCTTTTCAGTTTAATATAAATGCAGTTAATTCAACTTTGCGTTCACATCAAGTTTTTGCTGACAACTTATCAGATGCATCACACAACTTGAACTTTTCTTATTAAGCGCACAGTACCTGTAAATCACTCTTAAGTTTTAATTTTAAGAAAATAAATAAATAAAAGAAATCACTGGAAATCGGACATTAAGAAGTGACTTCTGTGGAAGTGACAGACAAATTCCTAGTTTGATCCATGAAGAAATTGAATATACATGTATATATAATTTAGGATAAGGGTAAGACACACCTTACCCCATTCTCTCAGTGACTCATCTATTTAGTCTTGTGACCATATATTTATAGTCTATGACATACCTGTAATAACTACCTGGATCATACCTCAAGCATGGCAAAAGTTGTAAGAATGTTATCGTAAAACATAGTTGATAATATTTTACAATACAATCCCATTTGCCAAAGTTAACTTACAAGAAATAATGAAAAGCAATACAATATCACTCGACCGTTCTATTGTTAGTTCACGTAAGCTCAAAAGCATTAAATAATATTTTACTAACATTTTTGGTAAAAGTTGAAATATACATTAGAATTAATGTTTTAAATTTATTCTTCATTAGTTATTCAAATTAATTAATTGAACCTTTAAATGTACCTATTTTGTATAAAATAAATGCATCTACACTGCACACGAAATTAATTTAGCCAACTAATTTGGAAAGAAATTCTACATTTCTACTAATTTACTGATACTGTTGATGAAATGCCAATGTACAAAATCATTTCGTATAGATTAAATTATTTAATAAAGATTGTCCCTGAATTACTGACGCAATTTCCCATGGGTCATAGCTCTGCCATTAAATGAACATTAGTACAAAATTAGATGTGCATTAATAATTCACATTCATATTTATTCATATATATTGAAGTTGGATATTTATGTCCCTATGTTATGAATGTCTACTAATTTAATTAGGAACATAATTTTTACCATTTTTACTAGAATTCAACAGCTTGAAAACAAAATTTACCCCAGTTTTCCTTAAACAATCAACTAATTAATCAAATTAATTATACTCTAACTTCACAAAAGAAGAAGTACTTCACAGACAATATATGAAAATTATTTTTATTTCTGGTACAGGCATTAATTGTGTACATCTCAGCACCCCCTATGGAAGAGAGGCTACTTTAGACAGACAGTGACATGAGGGCACCATGATTATCATCACGGAAACGCAGAGGACAGTCCGGTGATCCACAGCATTTGAACAGAGGAAGAGAACAACACACCCCTTCATGGATTTAGACTTTGATCATTTGTTCAACCTGGAAACACTGTGTACACCTAAAGTCTAAGTGAGTAACCAACAACAGTAAAGTATCCATTTCATTGTGGTATCAGTTTCAGTGCAGACTTGGTCATTCCTTTTTTTTTTTTCTTTTCATTTTTTATGAGAATTTAAAGGAGTCAACATTCTCACAACCATGCTCCCCTATAAAGTGGCAATAATAAGCACAGTACATGCCAAAGCACAGCTGCCCAATACATGACTACTGAGACTGAAGACCTATTGAGTCAGTCTCTATTTAAGAATGAAAAAAAGGCTGGTTGACCGCAGCCATGATGGCTAGGTTTAACTGGAGCAGCTGACGGTAAACCAAGTGTGCATTTAAAAAAGCACCAGCCGACGTCATGTCCTAGGTCAAAAAATTAAGATAATAGAAAGCAAAGGCATTATGGGAAATATAATTCATGGCTGCTTGTGATTGTGCACATTTATCAATAATTGTGTTATAATCTGTGCCAGGAGCTACTATAAAGGGCAGGTATGCAGTTACCGGGCACAGAGAATACGAAGCACGACAATCACAATCTAAAAACCATCATTTAATTCTAAACATGTGCAACCAGCTGATGCCTAATTGCATCCAGCTAAGCACAAAGTAAATGCTAAGAAACTAACAGAAACAATGGCACCAGAAATGATTGGTCTTGAGAGAGGAATTGGAAAACGTTATCAGCGTTGACAATGTCATCTACGATATAAGGATACAGCCGAAACTTGAGTCTTACAACCTCACGTTAGCTGAAGGGCACCGCACTCAAACTCAAGGAATTATTTCATCCAGACAGACATAAAGACGTCCTGCGCATGCCTAAGTCAGGACGCATTTCCCCACATTTGAAAAAGAGGTCATTATTATCTACCGAGGGGCTTGCGATGGCGTCTGCAGGCCAGTCCGAAGGGGCAGGAAACGCTTGACAACTCACAGATATAAGGCGGACAAACTTAAGTACTGTACGATCAGAATTAGCAAAGTGAGGACAGAGTCTGAGCTCTACTGTATCGTGGCACAGGATGCTCAGAGTCTTCCATGAACACCATGCTGAAGTAAGTGGTCACAATTCTCCTCCGCTTCCTTGCAGTCTCTGCCCACCTCCATCCCTCCCAATTCAACCTTTAAAAACACATTCGCACGCATACTTAAAAGCCCACCGCTCGCACACACTGGCATCAGTTTAAGTGTTTTCAATATGAAACAATTTACACACTGAAGTCAGATTCTAACAGTTAGGAGGCCCTGCCCAACCCCGGGTATCTCTCTCTCCTCCGACGAGCGAGACGTGAAGAACGAGAGAGAGATGAGGAAAGGAAGAGAGAGGAGGATGGAGGGAACATGTTCAATGCTCAAGAATGGCAGTATGGAGCCTTGAGATGTCTGCTTCATGTTGCTTGCAGCAGGTCTACTTCAGGACCAGGTGAAATCCATCACTGGTGTCATCTGAGGACCATAAAAAAGTCTCAGAAATGTTGGAGGAAAGCAGTAAGGGCGTTTATTGAAATCTTTCAGCCAGAGATTCTCTGTTATGTTTTACCTTGTATTGTGCTGACAATGAAACTGCTCTCATCTGGGAAGTTATAAACCATCTGTAAGCAAAAAAAAACATTGTAAGGTATTAGGATATTATTGAGTTCTTCACACTACACATAAGTTCCAAAATTTTAAATCATATCAGTTTGTGTTGTGAATATCATTGGTTGCTTTGCATGTTTAGCTCTCTCCCTCTCTCTAAATACATATATGTAAGGAATAATTAAATAAAAGGAGTCAATTATTTCGCTTATACTATGGTTGCCACACCTCAAGACATCGATCATATGATATATTTCAAGGTATCTGTATGTTTTTTGTACTAAAAGGCTATTGCGTGTAAGATTATTACTTCCGCATCCCATCCAGTGCCTCCGCATCCAAATAGTCATGTTAGACCTAGTAACTGAGGTTTGAGCCGCTGATAGGAAACTAATGCAGTTCATAGTTAAGTTATGAGTGTGTGTGAGAGATAAAGTTCCACTGTTTTATTCTCTAAGTTAATTTTTTTCACTTACAGCGACGTTAGAATGGCTCATTTGAATTCTGCCATTATGTGTGCTACCTAAATAATGACTAAAAGTAAAGCCCTATTCAGATGAAACTAGTTTTATAGAGGGTCATTTGTCAGATGTACTTGGTGATTTTACTCCCGTCCGAATCTGCCATGCCTCTGTTTTTCTCTCACAATCTCTGTGTTATTTTAGAGTCCGAATGTGATGTCTGTGATAATACTTTTCACAACGTGTTTCCTTGTGTGTTTTGGCCAACGCGATATGCCGTAGATCCTCTTACCGCACGCATGTTTAATTTATTTTGATATATAAAAAATAAATAAATACAAATAAAGAGCCAGATCACATAAACTGTTAAGACTATTGTAATATCAGTATCAGGTAAGATTACTCGTGGTTCATTTCTGCCCTCAGTTACATATGTTTTAATTATCAACATTAAACGTGTTTACTACAAATACAAATCATAATAGTTGAACTGAAGTAACCACACACTAACATGATTTTGCTATACTAGCCATTTAGCTTCACAATGGTATTAGTGATTATAATAATTGTAATCAATCTGAATGGCTATAGCAGCACGCATACAGAGCATGTGATCTCTGTGACGCCCAGATCTACAAAACAGACCCTCTCACCTCTGTAATAAACACGGAGGTGTTAGTCCTGTCCGAAATGGTACATGAAGATCACGGACGACAGGTGATAAGAATCGAAGCTCACACGTACAGTAGTTTAGAAAGCTAGTCCCGTCTGAATAGGGCTACAGTGCAATTCGGCTAGGTATACATCCACGCTAAAATATCAAGGTGAAAGTCATCATAGCTTGCATACTATAGACCCAGCTCCCAACACAACTTAGTGAATAGATAATAGATTAGTTTTTTTTTTTTAAATCACACGATAAGAGTATCGCCCTAGCGGCCCACCACTAATTATATTTATGTGTTTGGCCGGTGTCATTGTTTTTTGGTTATTTTTGCTATTGTGAGATATTTGAAATAATAGAAACCATTTGAAGACGCGCCTTCAAAGAGCTGCCTGGAACTACGTTCTCTGTGCGTTTCCCTAAAAATAATTGCACATCTTAGAATGTTCTTCAGCCAATCAGATTCAAGCATTCAATAGCCCCGTAGTATAAATATAATTATATCACGATTTCTACAAAACTATTAAGTAGCACAACTATTTTTAACATTAAGAAGAAGAAATCAGTAAATCGGCACACATTACAGTGATTTCGGATCATGTGCTACTTTAGTAGAAAAGTGTAATTTTACATTGTAAGATAAATGTAGACTTTATGAGTGTAATAGACATTTGCATTCTGTTCCATTAATGCATGGCATTACCATTCACTAGACACATCTGTCACCTACATGATCCAATTATACACGATAACAGCAGAAAAAAAGTCTACAATTAAATGTTTTATCTGTGGCATGATGCAAAACATTATTCAAATGAGCAGCAACAGTTGGCCAACTTATTACTGCTAGCTGATAACAGGTAAAGAAAGGAGACTGTTTCTGGCTGCTTTTATGTGGTTGTGTTTACCTGATCACTGAGTAGTATGTGTATCCCAGTGGGCCCCTGTTTGTAGACTTGGTTGATGTGGGACAGCGGCAGTGCCAAGACACTGGAGATTTTCCTAGTTAGCTCACAAGCGGTCATCTCCTCTAGATAAAGAGCGTGGTAAACTAAACACAAACACAGACACATTTTAAAACAAGACCAACAATGATTTTCACAGTAGTGACTGACCTAAATATTATATTATACCTACAGATCTACAAAAAACTAGAAACAGAAAGGGTTTGACCTATTTAAGGAAAGACACACATGATGGAATGGCAATCATTTTATAACCGGCTGTTACGCAATGTGTTTGATAAAACAAAAAAAAGTACTTAATTTATCCAAATTAACAAACATATCAATCTGTGAATTTCTATAGAATTCATTTATTAGTCAAGCAGTAATAAGGTAACCTATTTATTTCTTGGTAAATGAGTTTGGGGTCAGAGCACAGCTTTTAAACTGCTATGCAATTCTGTTATTAGAAGTGGTTGCAGAGAGAATGATGTCGGGTTTGAGGTGTGGTCTTGTTGTGATGTCAGTTGTTATGGTGTTGTGTTTTGAGAGCATTAAGAAGAATCTTAAAGAGGTTTTTGTTGCATCTTTATTTTACAAACCACCGCATAAATAGGTATGGCTTGGTAAGATTATTAATATTTTTATTAGGGCTGTCAAAAATATTACGCGTTAACGGCATTAATTATTTTTTGGCCTTTTATTACGATATTTTTTTAATGCATTTCACACATTCGCAGTGTGACAAATTATTTGTCAGGAAAGTGGGCCAGCAATTGCCTCGGAGTAACTGCACATTGCATCAGTGACACGTGGGTACTGAAGTCTTTTAAGCTGACTATAATAAAAACTGAGGAGCGTCATTTTGCGGAGGCTTTTAAAGAACAGTTCCTGTCTGTAGCACGTAAGTAGGGGCAAGACGACAACCATTGGAACTGACAGTGTGCGCGACATAGTTGCCGCAATTCGTCTTACAAGTGTCACAGTCTTGCTGACAGCGGCTTTGTGAATGCTTTGTTAAAGGCAGCGCG
>JAUCNO010001174.1:371451-410112 GCA_032353835.1 Enteromius viviparus | reverse complement strand
ATATGGGGGAAAATCCTGGAATGTTTTCGTCAAAAACATTAATTTCTTTTCGACTGAAGAAAGAAAGACATGGACATATTGGATGACATGGTGGTGAGTAAATTATCAGCAAAAGTTTTTTTGAAAGTGAACTTCTCCTTTAATGTGTTCAAAAATTGCATCTATAACGTTACAAAAAAAAATAACATCTATAAATGTAATTTTTCTTTTATTACAAATAAATGCTGTTTTCCCAAAAACTTGTTATTCATTAAAAATATCTTTAAAATAAATTTAAAAAAAAAATTAAAAAAAACCCACAAAGTTTTTTCCCCAATATTGCTAAGAAATATTTCGGCATATTAGATTGATTTCAGAAGGACCATGTGACAATTCCTCTTTGCCATCATAAATAAATAATAAATATATATAAACCTCAAACAGAAAAGTTAGTTTAAATGGTAATAATATTTTAGTCTTATTCTTAACAAATAGCCTACAGCCTTGTTGAGCATTAGATCAGTAAAAAAAAATCCTGCTGAGCCCAAAATGTTGATGGTAATATGAATACAATATCAAACAATAAACAATTAATTTACGCAATATCTAGCCTGAAAAAATATTATAACGTTTTAGGCTGTATATTAGGCCATGGCTCTGAGCTTGACACTGCTTTGCCAGTGCGCAGGCGGTATCAGGTCAGTGCAGTGACAGCTAAAGACGCCGAGTCAGTTATCTGGCAGTCTGCTTGACATGACGCGACGTTTGTAACAGTGCAGCCAGCAGGATCCTTCCTGCCCACCAATCTGCAAGTGTTTTCTGAAATATGAGCAGATCCACTGTAACATTCCGTTCCACAGCTGCTCATTCCACATGATCGCGAGTTAGCATCTCACACCCTCATTTACCTCAAACGCAACACAAAAACATCACATTAGCACCCTGTCACAGCACTGACTTACAGACACAGCGGAAAAATAATAAGCATATCTCCATGATATCTGGAATTGAACTTATCTGACCATGTTCATTGGAAAACACCTGCAAACAGCAAATGCAGAGAATGTAATATTCCTGTCCATATCTCATAAAAGATCAATGGCTAATGTTAAATATAAAAAAATTTAATAAATATAAGGGCATATAAGCTGATAATAAACTGTCCTATCACGCAGTGGGACGTGTTCCAGCTAATTCATTTAAATAGCATTTCGATCATTATTTAATAATTGTGCATGAAGGTTTCATGACAAAAATTAACCATTTAAAATATACTAGTCAATGCAAAAATTGTCTTCTATATAAAACATGCATTATTATTAATATGCACCATTTATACCAAATACTATTTAATTATAGATGGAACCACATCTAAATTCTGCCTGATGTAAGCCAATAATTATTGAATTATCTGGGAACTAACAATTAATAATATTACACAATCCGGTTTTTTGTGTAGATAAATAAAAAAACAATCCAATGGAAAATACAATTATTTGACTTAAATGTAATAATGACTAAAAAAATATAGGTTATATTTCAACTACTTAATATGATGCTTCCTTGGTTTGAAAAATCCATTAAGAACCTCCTGTATAAAACCTAGTAATATTACAAGTAGGACAGCGTCATAAAATATGCTTAACAGACAATGCTGTCTGCAAAAAGGTGACTGAGATGTTTTTTGAATAGCTGTCACTTGCCACTTTCTCTAATACACCTATGTATGTTTTAACCTAAAAAGTCTGTGGACAGGTTATGCTTCAATGACCCAAAACCAATGTCTGGTCTTCTAATGCCAATAGAGCACTGTGTCGACTGCAAATCTGCAGGGACCTTGAAGAGTAGCAAGAAACTTGATATCACAGCAGGGAGAGCATGAGAACAGCCCTCTTCCCGCTGTCTCACACTACAGCGCTCCCACCACTGACCAATCCTCCACAGAAAGTAAACTCAACCACTGACTGTACTCTCTCACAGAGTATTTCAGACACTTGCATATGCACACTTGCAGAATAACAGAGCGCTCCAGGAAAAATGCTGATGTTGCTCTTTCCACCACAACCTCCAGAAGCCCGCCACATCCCATGGAACCAGACCTCAGGCGTATAATGTGTATTCCTATCACGCAGTGACCACTTTCCAATCTCCCTGTGGCCAAATGGGAATAGTAAAGGCTGCTGGCGACTATATATAGTTTAAATATGCTCCATCACTAATGATAACGCCCCAATGAAAGTGACATATGCAGGGGTGTGTAGTTTGTCATTTGCAATGCTGTGGATGCTGAAGCACCTGGCATGCAGCGGAAACTCACAAAAAATGCAAAATGTAAATTGTAAAGTTGAGGATACTGGTCAGATTCAACCTAATAACAAAGCACTAGAACCATGTCAGTTCAGTTCTGATGTCAATTAGCAGGCCAAACTGTACGTTTAACTTTTATTTAGTATTTTTAATAAGTATTCCAGATGTTAAGTCACATGGGTGCAAGAGGATATTTCCTATTTGATATGTGAATAGCAAGTAATGCCCAATTTCCGTTGATCATTCTAAGCATTTTTAATCTTTAGTAATGGACTGTTTGCTGGAATTCCTACTAAGA
Organism: Enteromius viviparus; assembly: GCA_032353835.1. Lineage (NCBI taxonomy): Eukaryota > Metazoa > Chordata > Actinopteri > Cypriniformes > Cyprinidae > Enteromius > Enteromius viviparus. The sequence goes on along the minus strand of JAUCNO010001174.1, from coordinate 407,528 downwards.
ACATACAAAAATTACAATACATCCAAAACAGCGCTGCAAGAATCCTACTGAGAGTAAGGAAATTTGAACATATTACTCCCATCCTCAAATCAATTCATTGGCTCCCCTTTTTTTCCCGGATCGAGTACAAAGTTCTTCTGTTAACCAATAAATGTATTTATGGCCAGGCACCTTCATATCTACAAGATCTGATCAATTTACAAACTACCAATCGCATCCTCAGATCATCAGGCAGCATGCTTCAAGTTCCCATTACTAAGCTCCGTACTATGGGGGGGAGGGAGCTTTTTGCTCTGCTGCCCCAAAGCTCTGGAATCATCTTCCTGTCCAATTGCGAGTTAAACGGAACCTGGACACTTTTAAAGCACATTTGAAGACTTTTTTATTTAGAAAAGCATACAACTGCTGAGATTTTACATTTAGTAATTGTGATATTTTTAGATTTTGTGGATGTTGTTTTTAGTGTAGCACTACAAATAAAATGTATTATTATTTATTATTATAATTTTTTTTAATTGCCCTTTCATGCATATAAGCAGATCAAGTCATTAAGCGTTTATAGACGATAAACGCATGAGGGGTTCCTTTACTCAGCAGCTATATGTTGTCGCTATACTTAAAGTCAACAAATAATGCACTTTTTTATGATTTTGTATGTAATGTTATTTTTTTTGTAATTTGCACATTTATGTCATTCGCAGTGCTACATGGGAGTGGATGGGTGCAAGTTGTTTTGGTTTAATTTTCTGCCTTCAAATTTTCCACTGGTGGACCTTTCTTTGCAAAATCATAGTTGTATAATGCAGTTTTCCCACCAGAAAATCACTGATAAACATGTTTGTTTTTAAAACTTAAAACAAAAATGTAGATTATTCGATTAACCCAAATTAGAAACAATTGGGATTTTAACGGTCACACTCTGGAGTATAGTTGGTTATGATGGGACACTTGTAACAGTATAGCCTGCAGGATCCTATTTTTTTTTCCATTATTTGGGTTATTCATAATAACTACAAAATTAAACATTACCACAATAACGGCTTTTCTCACAGGTTTCCCAAACCAATCCCTGTGCGTCATTTGTCAAAGTAGAGTCCCGCTTCCACACTCATGTCATTTGTTGAGCCAGAGTATTTACATTTTTTGGAGAACCAACTGTGCAATGACTTACACTGCTGCCTACATAATAAAGTGGGATATTATTATTTTATAAAAGAAATATGATATCCTTTTTAATTTTCTTATAATAAAAGGTACATAGAAAAGACAAACTATCTAGACTATAAAACCAGCTTCTCAAATATTGCATCACCTCTTTCAGAGTATCCCTAACAGTACAGTGACGTAATCATAGCGTCTATGCGCAGTATCATATGACGTAATGGAGTTCAACGTTCGCCTCAATTTCTTCAATCATTAAACGTGTTATTCACGAGACATTTAAATTCCCTTTGAAACAGCACATGCACAGATATAAGATTTAAACTAATTCGTTCAAATAGAACGCAAACTAATTATTTAGGACTGTTAAATTCGCATCTCAGAACAGGATTCAAAGAACACCCTGTTCCAGGAAGTAACATTACTTCAAACGCGCTTGTTATCGTTTCAGTGCAACCACGTTATGGTTATTAGAAAGGAGAAAGAGAATATCGATTAACACAGTTTAAAAAAACTGCCAGGTCTCGTTAGCTCTCAGGATGGTCAGACAACATTGGGATGCAACTCGTTGTCTATTGTTTTGAGCTAGCTCTAGCAACTCTCATAAAGCCATATTGCATCTAACGTTAGCGGACGACAAAAAATAATCTCGCGATCGGAGATATGCTATATAATGGTATCAAATTACGATTTTTTTTTTTAAATAATGCGCACAAATCGCCTGGAATCCCGAGGTTCGCAACATAAACACAGCGATCAAGACAGCTAGCCAACTAACAGTTAGCTCGCCGTCATAGATGCATCGCCCCCGGCTTAGGGACTCTTGGGAAGCTGCTGATCGGTTTGCATGCTGCTCTAACCTCATGCTGTATGCGCCAGCCCCGAGCTCCTGGCCGATGCCAGACAAACTGGCATCGAAGTCGTGCACAAGCCCAGACTCGATGGTAGCATCGTCCATCTTCAGCACCCACGCCATGGCGCCCAGATCCTTCTCCTCCGACTCTAACCGGAGCGCCGCCAGCTTCGCCTCGTACAGACAGCACCTGCGCGGAGCTCGAGTCAGCTAGTCCTACTAGAGCTGGATAGGTGGCCACCCGCGGAAGGCTAGCTGTTGAAAGCAGGGCAAACAGCTCTAGCCCTGACTGCCGTGTGCCTCGCCATTGCTTGAGTTTCACAGTAACACAGGCGAGAAATAACAGTCTCGGGATGAGCTGAGGTGTCGCGAAGTCAACTCAAACCTCCACGCAACACCTCCTCGTGTATTATCCGTTTCCAGCTCCCGTATGTTATGCCGTATACATCAGCAGCACATCATATCTGCATGCGATCTTCCATTATATAAAGCAGGGTGGGAGGACGCTGTTGACTGTCACCGCATTCACACGCAATGTCCGCTCGAGTAACTGGGTTGGCAGAGCTAGCTCGCTCGCACGTTTTCATCTAATCCTACACGCAGTGCGGTGTCTTTACGCTCGCTATGCTCCGAAAGCGTTCGCCTAATTTCATCGTGCTGACCCGCCCGTTTGCTCTTTCGGAAGAGGCCAAAGATCACCACACATGGACGAGGCCCTCCGTCTGCCACCATTCAAACCCCAAACGCGAGAGAGCTGCAGCAGGGATCTGGCTCGGGAATCTGACAGCCAATCACGTTGCTCCTCGAGCCGTGCTCAGCCAATCGGCTTTCGAGGATCTGTCGTCATCGTCTTCCTGGCTAGCGCTCTCTGGGCTTCCAAACAAAATATAACCTTTAACTTGCAGCGCATTAATTAAACGACACGTCATGGAAGAAATGCAAACTTGTTAAATATTTTAATCACTTAGGTCATAGAAGGCTTAACGCAATCAACACATTTATATTCAAAACGTCAGATCTGCAGCTGACAGATCCATATGTGACCCCAGGACCACAAAACCAGCCACAAAGGTCCATGTTTTTAAATTGGGATGGACACATAATCTGAAAGCTGAATAAAATCTATGGTTTGTTATGATCTGAGGGTGCAAAAAAATAAAATCTAAATATTGAAAAAAAAATTTTTGACCTATAACGCACCTGTACTGTTGGCTACTGCTTCAAATATACTTGAAGTGAGGTGGTCTGGATAGGAAGGCAGACGAGCGTTTAAACATGATTAGGTTCTCTTAAAAAGACAGCAAAACAGCCTGGGGTGTTTCCAGCTGTGAATGTAGTTGCAGTGCAGTGAGACAGCTGGGAAACATGTTTTTCACTAAAGTCACTTGTGTCCTTGAGAAACAATATTTTCTCAATTTTCAGATGCTGTGTATTAGGTTTCTATTTAGTGAGAGAAACAGGGAAATAACAGAATAGTGTGTCACCCAGCTATTTGTAAGGTTTGCAATGGCCTAACAAAGTCGCAGACGATGAATGCAATTACATTTATCACTGGTTTGGACTTTACTGCACTCTCATTGCTCTTTACAGTAAAGTGATTTTAAGTCATGTGATAAACTAGCTGTGTTTTGAGTGTTGATTTTAAACACCTATTTCACCATCATGCTTTTATGACTATTGGGTAATGAGTGAACACAATAAAAAGGCACACTAGTATACATTCAGACAAGGGTCAACTACATAATAATGTACTTTTTAACAGAAATGTTGACCTGTGTTCTTAGGAAACATGTTTTTCATAAATGTCTGAACCGGTAAGACGTTAACTTTAAATATAAGTACATCTACATCATTTATCAGTACTACATTTGCTGGCCATTATTTGTGTGCTTTTTTATTTATTATGCTTTATGTATTTCGCATCATAGCCTCATTGTTTATTTAAATGCATTTTGTATAGGCTATTTAGAAATTAGTTTTACATAACAGCATAATATAATGAATTGAATATAATCTGTAATAAAGTTTACCAAATAAATCAGGCTTGTTTTAATTAGTCTTATTTTGAACCAAATCAACTGACAAGAAGTAAGACTAACTGAAATAAGCCTGGCTTATTTGGTAAACTTGTTTTAAGAAACAGGTCCCAGGTTGAAGACGCTTTTTAACAGAGTAAACAAACTTGAGACAGAGAAACTCACTCAGGAGTCTCTTTAAAGTAGTCTTTGTGGTATTGGTGGTATTGTGTGACGAAATAAACAGTGAACATGTCGTGGTTAAAATGTTTGCGATTGTATATATAAACCCAGTACTCAGAGGAACACTTACATAACCTGTAAAGAAAAACTTCTGCCCTTTATTTCCATTAAACACAGAAGTTGTTGAGAGGCGCTCAGTCTTACCGTGTGTTACTGCAGCTGAAGGGCTGTCGACTCTCGAAGCTCCCAGCTCCCAGCTGCCAGAACAGCATTACATTACTATCTACCAAACCCGCGATCAATGCTGGAAAAACTAGTGATAGACAGCGAGCAAAGCAATCTCGTGTCTAGTCACGCTCGTTGCTCTTGTTTATCAGCAGTGAACTTCATCCACCGAGACCGCGCACGCGATCGCCCCTCCGTGACGCCGCAATAGCCTTTCACTACATACCCAAAGGTTTTTTTTAGGAATTAACAATTTACATAAATGCTACATCTTTCAACATTCCATTCATCAAAGAATCGTGAAAAAAGGTTTCACTGTTTGCATAAAAACAGCACATTATTGTTTACTTTTCATCATAAAAATAATAAATGTTTCCCAAGCACCAAACCTGAATAGTACAAAAATTTCTAAAGAATCATTTTCTGCGCATTGGAGACATCTTTTTAAAAACATGAAAAATACTACAGACCCCAAACTTTTAGTTTTTTACTATTAAAAAAAAACAGTGTCAAATGTTACTAAAAATCTTAATGGAACATGATTCTTTATTTGATTTTTGGCATTTATAATTTTGACCCATACAATGTATTGTCTATTGCTACAAATATACCTGTGCAACTTATTGGTTTTGTGCTCCAGATGTCACATTTACAAAAATAACAAGGAGACAAAGTTAATTACTGTACATTTTCTTTATTTTAATTTCATTGTTAGCACAGTTCTAGAAATGCAGCGGGAAGAAAGAGAACTTCCTCACGGGGGAGAAAGACCGACACTACAGGAAAGAAGTGACAAGACAGTTGCTGCATTTAGATGCGTAAATACATTTCTACAAATTTCCCATCAGAGAAGAATGACACTATGCTACTTAAAAGAATCCACACGGCCTCAGGACATCCCAAGATCTTCTTGAATATTCCTTTGTTATGGTTTATATAGATACATATTGCCTATGTGGTTCGGTATCACATGTGGCCTCGCTGTGATATGAATCTCGGGTGTGCAGGGTGACTGACGCGTGGCCCGTTTAGCCATGTACGCAACCAGATAAAAAGGTTCAGATTTAATCATGACATGCATAAAGCCAAGCAAAGTATGTCTTATAATAGAGCAAGCTGGACCAACCGCTCACTGTTATGAACTGATATGACTGTTAATAATAATTGATAGTGAGTCAATAGGAACATTAATGACACGTCGCTCAGACCAAGAAGTTTTGAACTTCATCTTAAAAATCTGAGTTTCTCAAAAGCTCTTTGATAAAAAGAAACCATTTCCATGTTGCACAAAATGCCCACGACACCCCTCTTTCTGCTGGGTTTCCACCCTCCCCGTCTGACACACACACACACACACACACACACACACACACACTCTCGTACACATAATCTTCTCAGTGACAAGGCAACAAATCTACATCAGCAGTCCACCATCTATTCCACAGACAGCGGTTTCTCAGACATGCACAAGGAGTGACGGTGATCCTAGTTTGGAGGAAGGGTTTCAGTCTGACGGCGTTCCTCGACACATATCCCACTGGAAGGTTTTGTGGGGAGTGCCCAGCAGTGTAGGTGCATGCGGATTTGTGTATCTGTAGGCAAGCGTGTGTAGGTGTTTGTTTGTGTATGCATGTGAGTTAAAAAGCCAGCTAGGGTCCCCCTGCACTAAGAGAGTGCTGAAGTTCTGAATGGTGGCGGCACAGCTACAGGCCCTGCCCTCCCACATCTGAAGACTGGTCACTTCCGCTGGAGCCGCTCTGAGCTCGCTTTATGTACAAATTCAACAGTTTCAGCTGGAAAGGGAGCGAGAGTGTACATGTTACAGATGTTTTGAAATATAAACTCAAGAGAAAAAGGGGTTGGTATTTGCAAGAGGAAACGGCTCACCTTGCTGCCAGACAGCTGGCTGAGGTGAGGTTTCAAATCCTCTCCGATGACAGCATAGATGGCCACAAGGCAAAATACACATGCCTTTCGTACACTGCTCTCAGAGTTATCATAACCCTGCGAAGGAGAGCAAAAGATGGGACAATCATAGTCAAGAGCTTATATAGAGTCAATGTATTTTGTTTGTTCCACTAGGGGGTGCCAAGGGGGTTAAAGTGCCCCATTATGCCTTTTTAAAGGTTGCTAACATTGCTTTATGAGTCTCTTAAAACAGGTTTACCTGTATGCAAGGTCAAAAAACTTCAAAAATATATTTAATTTTACCTCATTTCTAAATGATTTGTAAACGACTCAAGGAATCAGTCTGTCTAAGCCCCTCCTTTTGGTGAGCCCTCACTGCTGTGATTGGTCAGGTGGTCAGTCCTTTATGATTGGTCTACCGCTACAGCGTGTCGGAAAACTAAACGCCCATTGCCATAACTGAATGACAGCGCAGGATACAGCGTTGTCTTGCCATGATGTAATCCACGTGGAAATTATACTGTTTGGGGGCGGGGCATGTTGTTTGCAATGTAGAACATGGGCGGACATTATGCAAATATATTACTTCGTGACGTGTGACTGTAACAGAAAAAGATTCCAATTGCTGACGACTCGTTTAGGCGAATGTGAGCACTCTTTTTTTTCTTTTTCCATTTATCGTGCACTGTCGGCGTCACAACTAATGAATATATTTAGGTAAATAATTGGGAATGGGAATAGTGAATAATTAAACAAATCCAGGGTTCCAAGTTCCTTAATATTAATCCAGAAATTAAAATTCTGTCTTTTGCTCACTGACCAACAGACCACAAGAGAAGGTATTCTGAAGAATGTTGGGATCCAAACAGTTTTGGAGATCACTTCACTGTGGCATTCTCAACATTTATGTTACACAATGAGTTTTGGGTGAACTAACCATTTTAGTCTTTAGTCTAATCTTTAAACTTATTAATTCTATATCACTAAAAGGCAAAAGCAAAAATTGGACCACACTAGTTGTGCTTTACCACTGATTATGCTGTCTGTTTTGCAAAGTAGTGGCATAGTGAGTAATTCTGAGTAACAACATCACAATTGCCTTTAACTTTTGATCAATTAAAAGGCATCTTTGCTAAAAATATGCATTAGTTTTTTCTCAAACCTAGTGTATTAAAAATACAGCATTTACCTGAATGAGCCCAGGGACGATCTCAGGGAGCATTTGAAGGAGACCCTCTTTGGGTAGCCGGTCGATGACTTTGGTGAGCATCTTGATGGCAGCTAGGTTGATGGGGTAATCAGCCGACTGGATGATGGGGCACAACACTTTAATACACTGATCAGGACTTATAGAAGTCGCCAACATAGCCGCTGCCTCTTCTGCAGCCCGTACAACCTGATACAGAGACAAAAGGACATTTTGTGTTTAGGTTTGCACTTCAGTCTGAGTTTTAAGTCTAATGTGCTGTCAAGTAGCCCGGACCTCTTTGTGTGGGTCTTTATGTGCTTCCAGGGTCTTCATTATGGTGAGCTCTGCATAGTTTTTAAAGCGCCATGGCTGACGGTTTAAGATCTCCTTCAGCACCCGCAGTGCTAATGCTCGAATGACATGCTAAGACAGAAAAATTAAAGATCAGCAAGTAAGTAAGATACATTTGGTTGTTCTCATGATTCAGATTAGAGTGGGTTTGCAGCAGTGAGTATATATTTGCGTGCACCTCTCCATCGCCGAGTGTTTCTAGGAGCAGCAGGAGGATAGTTTTGAAGTGCTCATCCCAAACATGCAGTTGTGTTTCTCTGATCAGCCGCATTAGCTCGCACAGCGCAGCTTTTCTCTCTTCTACCCGCTCGCTGTGATTCGACAGCTCCTTCAGGAGCTCAGCAACCATCTCAGACTGGTCCACGCCACTGTCTGTAACACCACCAGCAGAAAGGAAGTCAGACCCACACGTGTGCTTACACAAACTTACGCACTTCACAAAGCAGCTACAAATAGCTGTGAAAGTGCTTTACCATCAGTGAGGGACTCGGCATCTTGGTCTGCATCTTTCAGGCTTTTACTGAAAGGGGAGGAGGTGAAGGAAGAGTCAGAATAGCTGACTGGCTGGTATTCCCTTGTTGGGCGGGGACTCGAGGAGAGGAGTGGCATAGTATTTAGCAGGGAGGTCTTGTTATCCAGCGCCGTCCGACCAGAGTCTGTGGGTTGATCACCACTCTGCATAGAGACCCATTCATAACACATCCGTGCTATAATTCAACAAGGCTCTCTGAAATACTTCATTCTAATTGGTAAATTTTAATAGTGAAAATCTCAAAAACTCTTGTTGGTAGATAAGTTAGCATATAAAAAAAACCCTCAAAAAAACAATCACAGTCCTAGTTTGGGATTACTTATGTACTATTTAAGTGTTTCTTATTTAAAAATAGTTTTATTTTTACAATTTTGATTTATTATTTTATATCATTCCATATGATAAGGGGAAAAACAAAGGTGCAGTAAATAATTGTATTAATATTTAAATCATTCAAATTATACAAACAAACAAAAGATCTCTACAATACTAAAACTTTATTTATTTACTTTAGTATTTAATAATACTTATATTTATAAGCCTAATTTCTTTTGTTTTATTAATTTTAAAACACATTTTTTTAAAATTAAATTATTAATTTCATATTCTACTATTCAATTTTGTTCCTGAGTGATCCAAGCAGCATAAGTGTGGAATAAGGTATTAATTAATACATTTATATAGTTTTAGTAACTGTTAAGCAGCTTTTTTTACATTTCAACTATTCAGTTTTATTTGGTCCACCTCATCTTTCTTACCTCTTCTCCATCTCCATCTCTTTTTCGTGGAGGCTCTGTCATGTCCTCTTGGCTGCGGACGCTAAAGTTCTGGATGGCCTGACTGACTCCTCTCAGGGAGCTGTAGATCTCCTCAGAGTTCATGTTCTCGGTATCATAATCAAATGCACTGCGCACACACAAAATGACATGGGACATTAGTTATTGGGAAATGCTGAGCAAACTCATATTACAATATTTGTAAAATGACTACGTCTATGTTTGTGACATACCTTGGTGAAGGTGTGTTTTGTGATGTGTTGGTAGGAGACGTTAAAGGGCTCGACCAACTGGCTGGTGATCTTGGAGTGTGTCGGGTGAGCGGACTTCCCACTGAAACCTGCAATGAAAAAATCATTTCTTAGGCTGATGATACATGGGGCAACTTTTTGAGCAATGACACCGGGTCGGTGACTAAATTATCCAGATAGATGGGAATGTGCCCAAGCAACATTGCTCAAAAAAAGCTGCTTGGCCAAACTGCTCAAATTTGTCAAAACTTTCAACAACTTTTCTGAGTTCTCATATTCGTAGCCAGCATTTTAAAAGGATGACGAACATAAAAAAAAAATGCATATGAAAATTTTCAGATTTGGTGTACAAAGAACTTAAGTGTTGACAGAAAAGTGGTTTAGAATTAAAGTCACATCAACACAAATATTTTAATGTAATCTCTAATCAGGAGCAGATGCGATGAATGAAAATGCAAATTCACTCTCTGACAGTAGGTGGCGCTTATGGAAATACGGAAAAAATGAAAATCATTTTTTAAAATTTATTAAATCTTAAATTTCATTATACTTGTATAGTGACAATAAATATTAATGCTGTAATGTCCTATTGTAAAAAATGTAATATTTATTTTATTATAATATACTTAGCATTTAGTAATTGAATAATATTAAAACTTATTTTATGCCTCATATTTCTCATTACTCTAGTACAATTATGGCTAATCCATGTAGATTTCTGGGTGGTATAAGATACAATACAGAGCATATTAGTAATGCGTTTATCACCTGGGACGTGTTGCCTGTGTTCCGTAGGTGGTTCTGCAATAATTTAGTGGCTCCATCCTGAAAGGTTTTAGGCAGTGCAGCTAAAAGCATTGTGAACTCTGGTGTATTCAGCTGGAACAGCGAGATCAACACAGACTGTGCTGCCTACAAATGAAGAACATAATTAGACCCTCAAACCAATCAACATAGTCATAAGAGATCTAACACTAAATAAACTGAGTGCCTACATTATAAGCCTGGAATCACATGAAATATCATTTGTGTCATGTCTCATCTTGTACCTTTCTGACATCGGAGCTCTTGGGTTCGGTGGTCCACGTAATAATACGTGACACTGCCAGTCTGGTTTCGCTCGAGTTGACAAAATCCTGTGGCTCCATTTGTAGTGTGAGTGTTTCTATGTACTTCAAAATGGCCACCTTCACCTGAAACATTATCCTCGTGTTACAACTGTGCAACAAATTCAACGAAGGCATATTATGTCACTCAACAGTAACATTCACTCCAGAAGTTTTACTTCAAACATTTGACCTCAATTACAAACCCTCCTTCAAGCAAACTTTTCCACAGTCAAGAATCAAAACACCATCACTGCTGCCGTCCATCAGTTACAAACAAACACACAAAGTCACACGTGCACAGCTATACTTAAACCCATGAAATAAAGCAAGACAGCAGGGGCAGGTTGGAGTGAGCATGATGGGTCTGATCGGGCTCAGCACAGCATTTCAAAGGCAAAAAAAAGCTAGTTTCTCAAGAGTATTTGTGTTGCCAGAGGGTTGTGTCCTGTCTCTTTCAGTGAGACACAGACTAAATTGCATGTTTGAGCTCTCTCACCTCTAATATTTTCTTATAAGGCATTTTTGTAAAAGTTGCTTATATCTTAATTTAACTAATGCCTAGTCCTGCTAAGCCCTGTTTGTGAAACTAGGCCCTAATAAGTCTATAAAATAAAACAGCTTGCTTCTGTCAAGACTGACTAGTTAAGATAATCTCAGCCTAGAACCCCCCCCCACACACACACACGGTTTTTACACTATTTTTCAAAATGATGAGATCAGAAAGATTTTTTTAGTCTCTTATGATCACCAAGGCTGCATTTATTTAATAAAAAACACTGTAAAAACAGTAAAATATTATTCCAATTTAAATCAGCTGTTTTCAATTTGAACATATTTTTAAAACGTATTTATTTTTGTGATGAAATGCTGACTTTTCAGCAGCCTTTAGTGTCACATGACCTTTCAGAAATCATTCTAATATGCTGATTTGGTGCTCAAAGGAATATTTATCATTAATGTTGAAAACGATTATGCTGCTTAATATTTGGAAACTGTGATATATTAAAGTTTTTTTTCCTGAACAGAAAGTTCAAAACAACAGGATTTATTTTAAATAGAAATCTGTGTTATATTACATGTCTTTGCTTTCACTTTCGATCAACTGAATGATTCATTTAATTGAATCTTCCTGCCCCTAAACTTTTAAACGGTTGATAAAATTGAAAAAAAATCAGAACTCACTAGCCACTTTATTAAAATAAACATGCATGCAATGGGCAGGGTAGTCAAGTTGTGAATTATGGGTTGAAATATGCAAATCTATCGGAGTTTCTGGGGAAGAAGTAAATTAGTAACTTCTTACTGTCAGCTACTTTTGAAACTGGATTTGGCGAGACTTAAGTTGAGCTAGCTCAGCTGAGGAATTTTATTTGTGGGAGCTGCGCATTATAGAATTGCTTCCCCTGAGTCTCACTGACCTGTACTGCTTGGTTCCACACTTGGCTACTTTCCTGCAGTGTGCAAACATGCCGTCGCTTTCTGAGGGGAAGCAATTCTATAGCCCCGCCCCCGTACCGGCAACAGCGCCTTTTCCCCGGCTTCAGAGAGAGAGAGGGAAAGCACATCAATGAAAGGAAGCCCCAGACAGACACGCAGATAAGGGGAGGGACAGAGGGGCAGGAGGGAAAACTGGACAGGATGCGATATTAAGTAATACTGCTGTAAAAAGATGATGAATGCGAAGCAGATGAAGGGGAGATGGTTTGGTTAGAAGGGATTAGGGTCTTTGCGTGTGTGGACATGGGAAATGTGGTAACGGGATTGGTGTAGGAAAAGCGTTTCCTAAGGAATTTTAGTGTTGCAGGCAAAGACACGTTGCCAAATAATATTTAAATAATTTTTTTTTCTTTTTTTGTAATTTTACAATACAATTTTACACTAAACTCTAAATGTAAGAGATGTAATTGTTTTTCTTTTAGAAAGGTATTTTGTAGTGTAACATGGTATCAATTGAACTATTTTTTCACAAATTTGACAAAGAAATAGCAATGCAACAACTAAAACAGTGGCTCTTCAGATTTAGCTGAGGTGCAGGAAACACTGAGGTAGAGTTTGGAGACTCTTATGCAAGGCAAAGTCCTTGTGTCTTGCATGGGATTTTATGGAGGGATAACAACAACCTAAGTACACACAGAGCCAGTGCATGACATCCTGTAGAAAGTCAACAAGCACTCAAACCAAGACCTGGCAGCTGCAACCCATGTTACTTTACAGTCTCTCAGCATGTTGCACAACACTATCAAGCCTATTCGCTCATTCACACAGTGTGAGAAGATAAAGTGTCTCCAAAAAAGCACTTACCTTTAAGTTGGGTGTCTGTGTTTGGTCAACTGTGAATCTCATTAGGATGGTGAACTGTAGATCATTCTGAAAAGATTCTCTGAAGAAAAACACAAGAAATTAATAAACCGATACACTTCGTATCAGAGCATGGCAGAAATAATGGATTCCAGTTTTTCCACCTAACATACCTGGTGACATCTAGGGCCTTCTGTACTTTGGCTTGCACTGAGCCAAGCAGATCAGCTCCCATTTTTTTCAGCAGCTGTGTTAGTAACACAAAGAGCCAGTCTTGCAGATCCTCCTTGTGAACCGCAATGAAGTCCACCAACGTTTCCAAAAACATGCTGAACACCTGGACATAACACCATCAGAAATATAGAACAGCAATTAATTCAGTAAAAAATTAATTAATAGCCACAAAACATGACCATAAAAACAATCATATTCGATTTAGCATTTCTCACAGTCAGAGCAGAACATTTGTTGTTCATTTGTTAGAGTTAATGGTGTAATGTTTTTGACTCCCAGCAGGAAAATGCCTAAGCAGCGCCAATGCCTTTAACCTAAATCTGTGATATGAAAGGTATAAACTAAATTTTGATTCGACTCCAACTGAAAAGCATCATTGTGATCTCTATATAATTAATAGTGATGTAGGGAAGTAATGTTAAATAGAGGGATATGGGGATGCTGAAAGTAAGCAGAAATTTAATCAAGTTTTCCAAATGGCACACTATGATACATCCTATAGTTTATTTAGTTTGATAAAGGCACAACTTAGTTATTTACCTACATGGGAATTTCAGATTTGCCCCTTTAAAGACAAATACAACTTAAAAAAAAAAAAAAAAAAAAAAAGACTGCATGCTTATTGTTACTAATATTGTGAAAGATCAAACGTCCAAACTAGTGATATTTACAATACAGACACTTTTTAGATATTCTTGATTAATTACCAGCAAAGCCACAGATTAATAGCAGGATCAAAAACATCTTTGCCATCTGTTAGGTGTCATTTTCCCTCATCCTATTATGTTACTGATTAGTACATTAGTAAAGTAGATTGAACTGTTAATGCTCAGCCCCAAATGCTTTTAACTAGGTATTAAACTTAAAGCATTTCACAGTTTATGTATACTGCCATTGCTTAAAAACAAACAAGCAATTAAAAAAAAAGAAAGGAAAGGAAAGAAACCAACAACATTTGCACAAAAGTTAACCACACTTACTCTCTACAGTTCCACCACAGGGAAAGGCATGTAAAGAAACAAACACACTGGTGAATGTTTGTAAAAATATATAAAAGATAAATGCTCACCATTTACAGAACCGTTATGGGAACAACGTAAAAATGAATACATACATTAAAACTAAGTTTAACATGATATAATTCTGTAAGGAAAGCTTAATTCACCCAAAATGAACATTCTGTCATTTACTCACCCTCATGTCATTTCAATCCATTAAGAATACATATATGTATATATATATATATAGTGATTATGTCTCTTCAGAAGACTTAATCGAGACAATTTTCTGTATGCATTTGCAATGAGATGAGGGTAAGTAAATCATGACCCAGTTCTCATTTTGGGGTGAACTAATCCTTAAATGGTGTGAAAATCATAGCCATATTTTGCAATTAAAATATCAACACTTTTAGTTATCCACATAAAAGGATCCAGGGTTTTCCATACACCTGAAGAAAAGCTTGGGTGGCTGCAGAATGTGATAGTGTTGGGCAAGAGTGTGTACCTTAAAAGAGGCAGAACTGATACCGGATTCTGCCGTGCCGAAGCCTCTGGGATCACGCTGCAAATCAGAAAGAGTGGCGGGCCATGAGCCATGAGCCCAGTAATCAGATAAATGGGGCGGAGCTACGGCCTACCGGACAAGATACAGAATGCCAAAGGGAGGTTCCAGGAGAAAGAGAGACACCTCAAACGCTGGTTAGTCTGTGTGCGTGTAGGACTGGGCTGTCAATTTATTTAAATTTATATATATATATAAAAAAAAATATCAGTGCTTACACTTAAACTTCTCATTTTCTCATGTTCTTCCTAATGGTGAGAAATTTGCATGAAGGTATTCTTTTTTTTCGGGAATAGTGACAGTCCCAGTATGTGTATGCGTGAGTGCAAGCAAGAAAGGAAGGAAAGCTACAGAGGAAGTTTGGACGTCGGGCGTTACAGTGGTTGAAAAAAGACGAGCGGGCTGTCTGAAATCAGAAATCCAATCAAACCAAACCATGCGATTAGCCACGGTCTTCAACCCCAGAGTTAGTGTGCACTGCACATGCCTGAGAGTGTGGATCTGTGTGTTTGTGGAATACGGGCTGTGGGTGAGGCAGAATCCGATACAGTCAAGCGGTTTTTTGTGATGCAGGAGTTCATGCCTTGCAGAAGTAAGAGTGTGTTTGTGTGTGTGTAAGTGTGTTCTGGAGCTGGAGAGCGGCAAACGAAGGTACCTTGCTGTGTGGGTCTGCGAACATCCTTGTGAAAATTTCACACAACCTCTTCAGCTCAACACGGCTGAAACAGATAAAAAGAATAAATTAAACCCGTTCACTGAACATGAATAATCCAATTTAGTAAAGCTGGAATATGAAAAACAACTGCAACTTATTTTGTGTTTGAATGGGTTACCTGAGAGTTCGTTGGTTTTTTAACAATGCCTGCAATCCCATCAGCCCCTCTTTTCTCTCAGACCAATTGGCAGAGGCACAGCGGTTGAGCACTTCTGCCACATCCTCAGTCTGCCGCATATATGTTGGAATGCTGCCATTCCGGGAGCTATATGAACGCTCTGAACACGCACTGGAGGCATCGCTATTCGCATCATCATCTGAGTACATCCCATAGGTGTCGTACCGCCGGCGAGCTGGTTTCTTCTGCTTAGAAAAACATCAAATGACATCCAGATGAGCATTTTAGGTATCAACACTGAGACAACTTAAAGGCTAGGGCATATAGCATGCAATATATAAACCCAGCCCTAGAAAAGACTGAAAATTGAATTTAGCATCATTTCAATGCAGACAGACAGAAAGCCAGACAGACTAACCTTGCCCCGCATATCTCCTAATAGCTGGCAGCATTGATAAAGCCAAAGGTTAAAGCATGAATTAAAGACAGACACTTAAGACATTTAACACATAATAAAGTGGTTAGAGTAATTTTGTAAGTACAGTTTTTTCCATAAGTTTGCATACCCCTTGCAAACTCTGCTAAATGCTTATAAGCTGGTATACATTAGATACTTTTGACATATGAATACAGTGGAATAAAGTGGAATATATATACCAGGTTTTTATTTTTAATATAATATATATCTTATCAGATCACAAATACAGTAAAAACAGTGTTGTTGTTAAAAATTATTAGTTTAAAATAATAATTTTCTATTTTAATATATTTTAAAATTAAATTTATTTGCTATGAATTATTAGCAGCCATTAACGTAAACTTTGCTACTCAAACAGTTATCAGTTTAAAACTTTTGTGGGGCTTAATATTTTTTTGAAAACCTTTTTTTAATGATTTGAAATAGAAATGTACAACAACATAAAAAGTCTTTACGGTCACTTCTGATAAATAAAAATAAAATTTCTTTCAAATCTTAAAATAAATAAATACATAATTACTGACTGACTTACAGATTAGAAATGCGTGTATAAAAATAAAACAAAATCATTCAATTTCTATTTTTAAAACTGGGGGTATGTTAACTTGTGTGCGAGTAGGGTGAAAGCATAGTTCCCGCATGTGTCGATATTTTTTTTACCAGAGCATCAGCCAGGGCTTCCTCCACATCAGATCCTGTGTTCAGGACTCTCATGGCACTAACTGAGGATGAGAGACGACTGGACTGAGAAATACCCAACCCAGAACCTAAAACACACATCACACATTTTACACATACATGCACAAATACATTTCCAAAAGAAAAAAGGCATGCCGTGATCCTATCAATACTGAGAAATCAATTAAAACTTGTGCTGTCAAGTGATTGATTGCTATTAAATAAGTTTGTGTTTATATAAAATATGAGTGTTTACGGTGTATATTTATGATATATATATATATATATATATATATATATATATGTATGTATGTGTATTTAAATAAGAAAAATGTTTATATTATAAATGTGTATAAACAATATAAATTATATCAATATATATGCATTCATGAAAAAACATGTAAACATTTTTTAAATTTATACATAGATGTGTTTTTTGATATATACACACATAATAAATATACACAGCAAGCACACCTATATTATGTAAACAAAAGCTTATTTTGGATACAATTTATTGCAATTAATCATTTGACAGCACTAATTAAAACATAATTCACCAATAATGTGCATACTGACAATAGAAAACAGAAACAAATGATTACCACTGAAAACACTGATGAAAATGAACCACAAATGCCAATACAACAACAACAAAAATCTCCAAAAACAAGTACACACATAAAAAAAAACTTGGGTTAAATTCAGGAAAAAAAATATATAGGTGACTGTCAAAAATGTTCCACACAAATCTATTTGAATATGGTTGTTATCAATGTAATGAGAGAAACAGCTGTTATGAACACTAAACTTAAAGCATGCATGTCTGATGGAGGCTAAACTGAAAGAAGCAGAAGGGTGAGATAAAAAACTACAGTGCAAAAACTGACAATGGCTTGACACAAAAAAAAAAAAAAAAAGAATCCTGTGCAGGCTGGGGTGACAGTTCACCTGCTGCCCCGAAGGCATCTGGGGCATGAAGAGCACCAGTTGAGCGAGAATAATGCCGGGATGCTGCAACACATACACACAAGAATGCAAACAAGCACACACGCACGTAAATAACCAGGCCAGTGTTAGAGCTCACCAGAGAAACTCCCAATTAGCAGTAATGTGAGAATGTGCCATCACCAACCACACACATGCCCCGTTGTGAAACACACATTTCACACACTTCAAGTGTCAACGCTGAAGGGTATTAGTCCAGTTCTGCTTGTGTTCAACACCAGGAATATTGGACCCTCTCAAAAAGTTGTTCTGAACTCAACAATATTGCTATTTTATTATCCTTACTCCAACTTTAAAGTTTTGCCTCTCAAAACAAACCAGAAAAAGATTATTTCCCAAAAAGAAAAAAGCTATTTTTTGGCAAACTGAAGGCTTCATGTTTAATTTAATAAAATACGTGTGAGGCTTTTGCACATTATGTACATATACATTCAAGAAATGGCATTCACAACGTTTCTTCTTTCCAGAAATGACAATTCTGTGCAAAAACAGGACCATAAAAAAGTGTAGAGTAGATACTGTTGAGGAATATGTATCAGAAGAAACCATAAAAAATGTAGGGTATATTTCCTGTCTTTGGTTTAACATAATTTTTCTCTGGTGTGCTGTATTTAATGACCTCAGTGGAAGCTTGTGCCATCATCCATCAGCAATGTTTACGGTCTAAAATGAGGCAAAATTTAAAAAAATGCCAGCTTAAAACTGCTTCCTGACCAAGCTGAACCATCTGTGGGATTTTCAACCTCAAAAATATTTGTAATTCAATGTGAATGTGCTTGCAGTGCTGTGTATCGCTGTACAAACATTCCTGCTTGGTAGCAGCAAAAATCTCGAAGCAAACTGAGGCGAGCAAAGAGCAAAATGTGCAGAAGCTTGACTTCCGGTTTCAAATGATGAACACGTATAAGTTTCCTGCATGGCATGATTTTGTCTGACCATTTTAGGCCCCTGCTGAATTGATGCTGATTGGTCCTGATAGATGAAATGGTTGCCGTGGTTACTCACCGAGCGGCGTGAAGGAGCGCACAGGGCTGGTGTCTCTGCTGCTCTCTCGGCTGGCCTCACGACTGCAGCCCTGACTCACACTAGGCCGTGGTATACGACTACCCCTCGCTGACCCACCCCCAAGAAAACATATCAAGACAAGAGCAGAGAGAAAAAACAGATAAAGAAGAACAGAAACATTGAAAGGTATAACAGACAGGCAAGGTGGGAGAAACAGAGAAAGAAAAGCTGTAACAATTACATAAAGTTTTTCTATTCACTTTTTGATGAAAAAAGGGCCCAATACAGAGCCCTGAGGAACCTCACAGAAAAAGCAAGACAAACAACATAAAAACATTGACATCTATACTAATTTCCAAAGTCCATGCACAAATTCCACATTAGATGAAGAAAAGAGCAGACATTTAGAGACAGGGGAAGAACAATTAGAAGGTTAAGAATTGGGTGAATGCTAATAAATGGGAGGAGGAAGGTCAGATTGTTTTTGTATCCTGCGTCTTAACCAATGTTCAGCGTTCATCTGCATTTCATGAGATGGACTTCATTCATTCACTTTGCAAAGAGCAGCACCAAGCTGTGGGGGTTTAACATCACAGCAGACAAGGGAAGACCCAGCATGTCCTGCTTTCCCAAAGCAGCGTGTTACATGCAACAAAGCACAACCTCCAGCATGAAACACCATTAGGATGACAGGCCCAGCTCAGACAGGCAGATGGATTATCATTATGGGATGACTGGCGGAGATCAAGGGGGGAAAAAAGCTCCAACATACCTCCTTTTGATCCATTGTAGATGTGGCTGATGTTTGAAGGAGCTTTGATTGAAAGAAAACATTGCAGTTGTGGTAAGAACATAATCGCCTGTTTATTTGAAGGCCTACTGAAGGCTCACAGCCAATGTGCAATTCCAACGCTTATAACCCAACAGATTCAATGGACACTCGCTGAAGGCTTTTATTCATCAGAGTGAAAAAATAACTGAGGAGATCATCAAGACAGAAGTAAACAGATAGAAGCCAGTGCTTACCAACAGAGAGGCGCGTGGGGCTGGAGTCTCGACTGCAGCCTTGACTGCGTGGGATGCGGCTGCGACGATGGGACCCCGGAGCTGCGCTCACACGCTGAGCTCCTGTACTAAGCGTGCTTAGAGCTGTGCTGGTCAAAACCCGGCCTGGGGAACCTGAGCGGGAACCCGCTGTGAATATACAGAAAACAAAAACAGGAGTTTTGTGAGCCTGAAAAACCACAGAAAATGTACATCTTCCTACCAATAAATGCACACAAAAATTATATAAACAATCATATAAACAAACAACACAAAATACAGACTGTCCACTAACACCAAACTTAAACGTCACCAACAAACTAATCATCATAGCTATATACTGACATTTCAGCAAAAATGTACTTTACAATAACAATCACAGACACAGATGACAGTTTGACACAGAAGTGCTAGTGCTGTGATTCTGATTGTGTCCGAGACAAAAATAGGGAAGAATGAGGTTTCCCTAGTGAACAAGTGAAAATGTTTCTATGACTACAAATTCTACACAAACACAAATGAACATGCTCACGCTGCACTTTATCACACCAGTGAAATCATTACATGGGGTGGGCGATATAGGACCAAAATCTTGTGTCACGGTAATACATGCCTCAATTATTTTTTGCTAAAAATGCAAGCAAATATATTTGAAATTAAAACACAATTATCTGTTTGTTCTCTTAAAACCTTTCAATGTGAAATTAATGTCTTACTTGTTTTTTTAAACTTGATAAACAGCTTCACAGTACATAACACCAACATCGTTTTTTAATTGTGCCACAGATTTACTGGAATCAGTGCAACAGATTCATAGCAGAAGCAGAAACTGTATTAAACAATTAATATGTCCCGTCATACCGCCCAGCATTAAAGAAATAGTTCACCCCAAAATGAAAATTCTCTCATCATTTAGTTCCAAACCAGTAGGATTTTGTTTGTTCTGTCAAACACAAAGGAAGAGGTTTTAAAAGTTTGTGACCAGGCTGCTTTGGTCACCATTGACATCCATAGTAAGTTTGGAGCTACTTGAGGGTGAGTAAATGATGACAATTTAAATTTTTGGGTGAATTATTTCTTTAAAAGTGAGGTTTAATAAAACAGGTTTGCAGAAAGAAAAAAATACCATCCAAAGTGATCCTAGCAACACACCACCCTCCATGCATTGAAGAAAGTGGGGGCTGATGGGAACACCCATGTTTTTTCCCCCCGTGAACCAGGACAAGGGAAGATGTATGACTAGAGGTTGGAGGCCCACAGGATGGGAGTGACTGAGTGACAGGTGAAATATGTTGAAAATCTTACCACCAACAGGGGTAGCAGACTGTGATCCTGAGCCAATGAGGGGGGAGGATTAGGGAGCGGGGCGGGTCCAAGAGACCCATTGGGTGGGAGGAGGAACAGCATATTAAACGAATACAAATGCATTATGGGGAAAAACATGCAGTCAATGTGTTGTTTTGACACACCGCACAAATGAATAAAACCATCAGCCTGCAAATTAAAACATCAGTATGAGACGCGCACATAGATTCAAAAAGCCCTGCAACAGCAACGCAACTGACGTGACTCCACAACATCACCATGAAGGCACACAAAAGATGAAAAATGTCATGGTTGTGTTTGCCACTGCTTTAGTTCCATCAATACTCTCAATATGTTTAAGCAGCTCAGGCTGCCCAACATTCACCGCTAAACCGATGTGTCTGAGAGTCTGTGTTTCTACACGCCTGCAGGCAGAAATGGACTGATACCGTCACACCCAAGTGAAGACCACACAACATGCAGGCCACTCAAGACATAAAACGCTTGCTTGCTCACAAACGCTCACACACGTTTGCATGAACTAAACACACTCGCCCACAATGTCAGACGAGGGTACCTGGCGTGCAATCAGAATCGTCGGAACCTAGAGGCACAGAAACAGTTGGAGGAGCTGTGGGTTACATCCTTAGAGCAGGATGACTCCTGATAATCTTTTACGTACACACACACACATGCAGTTGATTATGTGTGTTACAGTACGCGGTGTGAAGACCGTTTAGAGTCAAGTTTCACTGAATGCTTGCCATGTATGAAGAAAAATAGCATTGAGTCTTATTAAATTAATACTTTTATTTAGCAAGGATGCATTAAATATTGCTACAAAAGATCTCCATTTCATATTAATGTAAAAAAGCATAAATATAAAATGTGTCTGGGAGTTTGCAGTCAGTACAATCCTCAATATTTTGCAGACTATTACATTTACATGAAAGCCGTCTTATGCTTATAACGCGTTTATGATGTGGTGCGTGAGCAAAACCACATCAAAAGAGGTGTGTAAGGAATAGTATACAATATTTATGCGTCTTTACTGTATGCATAGAATGTGTATGAACACAGAGTGTGTAGGTACTTACGTTGTGACTGAGACGCCATCTTTGATCTGGTCCGGCCTCTGGAGTCCACCTGACTGCTGCCCATACTAGATGCCGTTGATAAAGTCTGCTTAGTCCTTAGTCGCCCTGAAGAGAAACAAGCATGCTGTAATACTTCAGGTCCATCATAAAAACCCAAAGAAATCAATCACTAATAAGAGCTTTCCAGAGTGTCTCGCTGGCCCTCCAAAACCACCCACTTGGGCCAGTCCTGTGATTGAGGGAACGTATTAATGATTGAGTTAAAGGAAAGAAGACAGGACAGAATGGACAGAGTATAAAGGAGAGCATCGGATCAGTAAGGGTGATTTTTAATGAAGCAATTCAACTTGGCACAACAAGCTGAAAGGCAGATGAGTCATATTCTTGCGATACCACATGCCACCAGCAGACGGCAGCAGCGCTACATCACACGCAATGAGCTCCACCCACTCTATGTGAGGGGATCAGCTTACAAAGCGCTGAAAAACTACAACGAAAGCAAACGACTTTTCACCTAGCATAATTCAATATAGATCAGAGACACGCATCTAAATCACCCAAAATTTTGACGATTCAGACAGAGTAGGAAAGCGTGAGTTACGTGACAAGAAAGGAAGGCTTATAGGGAGGGCAAGTAAGAAAAGGGGAAGATGAAGAAGAATGGATGAGCAAACGGCAGATGATCTTACCATCCTTTTCAGAGGCATCATCTTAAGCCAAAGAAGAAAGGAGCACAGCAAACCAGTTAGAACAAAAGACACAAACGTACACCAGAATCTCACACACACACACACACAACCTTGGAGAATTAAGTCAATTCTTCACTTTAGTTCCTATTTCGCGTGGTAGGAAAGAGCAGAGAGCCTGTATATTCACATGTATACGTTCTGCATATTCGTGAGTTAATAAAAACTGAGTATGAACTTTATGTGGCACCTACCGAGAGATGCGTATGATCCGGGGGCCAGGCCTGTCGTGACTCTGCCCGCCCCTCCAGCCTGTCCACTGTGTCTTGCTTTAGCACCGGCGGCTGCGTTGACATCCACATCGCTGCGCGATCGCTGCAAAGAGCCTGGAGATCCTGATGATTTTGAACTAGCAGGCACTAAAATAAACACACAAACAAATTGTGCATGCAACAATGCAGTTTTTTATAGCATTCTCTCACTGTGATAAAGTATGATTTCAGTATTTAGATTCAGCATTTATATTTACAGTATTTATTCAAGTTGGCAACTATATTTAAAATATATATATATATATATTCCTATTTGGCTTTCTTATTTCAATAACCAGAAAATATTAAGATTTTGAAATGTTTTCAACTCTGCTATAAAACATGTGGGTTACATGGGTGATCACATACTTTACACATATTATTGCATACTAAAGTTAATATCCTGTGATCTCAAATACAAACTTAAACAGCATTTTGAATTTTTTATGTATGGTATTTTTGTACCTTAAAATTAAACTCTATTAAATAAGTAGTATAGTTAAAGAAGTGTTTAAAATGGATGAAAAGTATAAAATAAATAGTCAGGACCTAAAATATTGACCTTTTTCCTCAATTCAGTAATTACATTTTTTATATAAAAATAGATTTTTAAAGTCACTTAACAAACTCCATTAATTAACCATACACATTTTCACAAGACATGCGCGCACGCACACAAACACGTAAGCATCTCACCTCTGCCTGGAGCAGCTGACCACTTTGACAGCGGCCGACTGTGGAAAAAACAGAGCTCTTTTTCAGATTCACAGTTTACAGGTGCTTTCTGGTATAGTCAGATGAGAGCTAGTGAGATATTCTTACTTAAGGCTTTCTTGCGAACTGGAGGACGAGCGATCTGACTGTGGCAGGGATGCCACGCTGCCCGAGCTCTTTAGACATGACTGAAGCGTCTTCTGATAGGATGATTCTAATGAGTTATACAGAGACTCTGTCTCCCCAGGGAAATGAGCCCTCAGCCCCCAGTATGCCCTGAGAGAGAGCAACATAGAAGATGAAACACAACAGGAAACAGCAAAATACATGAAGTAATCTGAGGAGGGCACTTACTTCCTGGCCTCCACTCGAGCCTCTGAGTCTGCATCTCTGATTCCCTTCTTAATACTGTCCACCAACACTGCCACTTGCCTGAGGAAAGACAAAGAGCAGTTACATAGTGCAGTCATGGCCTTTCAACAGCAGTAGGCAGCTTTAGTTTAGCCTGCGCTGTGGTGGTACCTCTCCAGAGAGTGAGTCTGCCATTCCTGCAGCAGAAGATCTAAGAACTCATAACAGCGCCTGACAAACAGAGAGAGGGAAAAAAGAGAATTCAGTAACGAATGTGCTCACACAGGTCTGTAAACTTGCCAAGGGCTCAGGACGGCTGGGAGATAAATTCAATACTTACAATATATTTATTAAAACAATATTCAGTTGATGGGAACATAATATTTAACAAAAACATAATATGCTTTTTATTTAGCCAGTTAAATCTCTTAACGACTGTGCAGACAGTAGATTCCTGACTCGCATGAGCATGTTAAGACAATTATTTTTAATAGGGTGCCTGGTTTAATCCTCATCAGCAAAAGAGTTGGACTCCGTTCTTTCAAACTGCTCATTTGAATTAAGTTGAACACCGGGCTAGATATTTATTTGTTTCATCCTTCCACAAAGCATTTACACTGTATGATGAAAAATATGCAGTGAAAACAAGAAAAAAAATATTTAAGTTGTTATTATTCAAGGTTATTTATTGATAATTCAAACAAAACTGGGTTTACACACACACAAAACTTCTCAACTCAGCTCAAGTGTGTTGAAATAGTTTTAACATCTCACCTCCGGACGGCCACAGACTTTGACGTGCAGTTACCAGTAATGAGAGGAATCAGACGTGGGACATGAGTGTGCTGAAAATACAAAACCATAAAGGTCACACACACACACAGAGCACAGTCAAACTCAACAAACTCATGCAGCCACTCTTTCTCACCCGTATGATGATGCGTATGGCTGCTGTGCCAGATGTGGCCATTATTTTGGCACAGTTAGGGATAAGATTGAAGAGCACTGGAACAATGGCCTCCGCTCCATGATCAAACTTATTCCCTAATAGTGTGGAAAGATGCCTGCGAAGAAATAAATATAACGCCACAATACATTTTTTCAAACGTGGTGTTTTTGCTTTGCTCTAAAAGCTTGAGGTTGAACAGATCTCAGTCTGCAAACTATACATATATACATTGTTAAAGTGCCAGAGCTCAAAGTAAGAAGTCCATTAGACACTCACGCCACCGTGATGCAAGCCTCCCGCACCACCTGAGAACGCAGGTCTTTTGCAGACAGCTTAAATGCACCATCTAACAGACGCAGGTGCTGGTAGAAACAATCATAGTCTGCTGCCCCGGCAACCAACAGAGAGCGGATTTTCTTTAGCTGTGGAGGGAAAAGGAGGGGCAATGAGACCACATCAAAGAGGGTTTGTCACAAATGAATAGAAATGCATAAGCAAAACTACATAAAAGCCAGGAAACTCCTTACAATTCCATAAAATGCTGAATAGAGGCTCAAAACATGAAGTGTAAACGAACCGTATGTATAGTCACAAAGACAACTCTAGGTCTGGTGAAACCCTATGGGGACCTTTTTGAACTTTGACATAGTTAAGGCAAACACTAATAGCAGCGCATTTCACCAAATATTTGTTCAGTAAACAAATTCAGCCACTTGTAAGTGGAATATTGAGACAATTTCGGTATGCTTAAGTCTGCATGAAACAAAAATGCATATTGGGAACGTATTTTATAGATCTTATTGTGACCAGCTTATCTGTTTTTTATTTAGCCCTGTAATGTTTAATCAAAAGGTCGATTACGACGATTACTTCGGTAATTATTATTTAGTCAATTATTCTAACAATTAAACCAGTAAGCTGATATTTTTCACTTTGAGAGAAGGTGAGAGTAGCAGGTCTTTGCGAAGGGTCAATTAATCAATTAATTAAGCCATTAGTAACTGCAAATGTTGCTGGGTTTTTTTCATGACGCTGCATCCACACCACTAGGTGTCAGTCCAAGTCCAAGACGCCATATCAACCAGCGCAACTTAGACCAAAAAAACGTAGATGTGTACTGTATGTCGCACTCACCGCGGTTGCTCTATGGTCCCAGTCATGTTTATCATCAGACAGAACTTCGCGGATCTTATTCAGATTGTCCTCCAGGTCTCGTGTGGAGTAGATCTGTTTACCGAGAGAGACAGCAGTTTTAGATCAAACAATTCCAAGCCTTTGATCAGACGTGAACGCTATGAAAGCCAATGGTGGATTGTAACTGTGTTCTAAGGGAATTGAGGATCTCCTCATGCATCCTCAAGTGTCACCTGAACCGTAGGGACGTCTGTGAACGCTTTGATAAAATCTTCCTCATCCAAAGCTCCTGTCCCCTCCTTAGAGACACCTGCAAAACACATGACTCCCATTAAAACACAAAAACAAGACTATGAGGTTTATGAAGGGCACATGAATCTGTCACTGTTTGAGACATTTTTAATCTCAGTCACACTAGGAGACAACTAACTGACAGCAGCAGCCGTTACCATCGAAACTGAGCACAATGAGGTGTTCCTATGGCAACTGTTGTATTGCTAGTCAAACGGGAGGGTGTTTTCTGTGGGGGGAGGGAGTTGCATATATATACACATTTATACATATACACACGTGTGAGTGTTTTTTCTGTATACCAAATGCAGTGAAATTGTGCTTTGCAACCTATTAAAGAGGATGTTAATGTCTCATACGAGGGAAGAAACTTATCCTACACTTTAACAGCTCTCAGTCCTAATGGACTTCCTGTCTGTCTTCCTATCCGGTTGTAATTGAAAGATCAATCATGAAGCCCAGAGGGGGTTTGGCCTGCAAGATCGACCACACAGGTGGAAGACCCTGACAAAAACATCAGAATCAGTGAGCTGTCAGTCAGCCTTCAGGAAACCCCATATCAAAGCATTTTGGTAGGACCTTTTTAAATGTAATCTTGGTAATGAGCCTCAGCAAAAACATCAATTAATTTTGAACTGCTGATACAAACCAAGTGTTTGTGCAAACTTTCTGTAAAAGCATCAATGCATAGAGCTACACAAACGACACACGTTGCATTGAAATACCAAGCAAAACAAAACACTTTGGCCGCTTTTTTATATATAATATATAAAATAGCAGATATATATATATAACAGAGTTTATTTTTATGACTTTACAACCAGTAGAGATTTTTTTTTTTACGTAGTACATATAGGAACGAAAAACAAAAACACAAACAGTAACGCAGCTAAATGAATGCATCCAAAGCAACTCAAGACATTGAACAACTGGCTATTAAGCTATTAACCATAATGCAAAGCTAAATATATATCATATCAACTGATGAGGTTACTGTATACCCAGTATTTTACAACAGCTCTGAATGAGGTTCATTAACTAAAACTTAAATCTGGAACAATCTATTTTAAAATGTTCTGTGTTCTTTTGTTACGTAATGTGAAGCTGTTTTTCCACTGATCCCAGACTCAATGGTTTGTTAA
Organism: Enteromius viviparus; assembly: GCA_032353835.1. Classification (NCBI taxonomy): domain Eukaryota; kingdom Metazoa; phylum Chordata; class Actinopteri; order Cypriniformes; family Cyprinidae; genus Enteromius; species Enteromius viviparus. Next base: position 379,854 of record JAUCNO010001174.1, on the reverse strand, counting down.
GAGTAATACTACAGCTTCTGTCCATCAAGTTCCAAAATTAAAAGAGGAAAAATCGAACGAGATACCTTTAGAAGTACAAAGTACCTTTCATTTGTGAAGTGTTTTTTCCCCTGCTGGATTGTTTAAAAATAGTCATCATCAGTTATTTAATATAAACCATTTCCAGCTATTTCATTTCTATCCGTAAAATGTTTCCATTATATACTTATTTTAAACAAACATATTTTTAGATGTAACATTAAACTGATAATCTTAATCAAATCTTCCTGACAGCACAAAGTAAGTGAGTCTCTCATAAAAATGTAAAGCACGTTTCTTTGATCTAGATAACGGTATCACGGCTAAACTGTTCCGCACTCTAGGATATACAAATGCAATCTCACACTTGTCTCACCTGTCTTGGCAGCTCCGGTGGCACTGGGTCGTCTGGAACTGCTGGCAGAATCTCCAGGTTTCTTGGGTACTTTGGGCACTTTAAATGCAGCCTGAGACGATGACGGCCTGCTTCCATCCACAGAGTCATCATCGTCAAAACTACGATCTGAAAGAAGCAATGAAAACACGAATCAATAAGATATCTGAAGTCTGAACATAAAGGTAACACATCAACAGACCAGCAGAGATCAAGTAACTCAAATTCTGCTCCAAAATAGATTTCCTGCACAATGATATGCAAAAACAACTTATTTTTGTCCCAACAGTCTCACATTCTCATACCAAAGTGGCTGGTTCAATAATAAATCAGAATATATCAATGAACAAATCCATAACCACTGAAACCCAAGGCAAGCACAGGTCTGATTTCCTCCCAACCACAATATCATCTTAAGTAATCAATGGCCAGCACAGGACCTGATAGAGGCCTGAACAGCAAAAACAGGAAGTATAGGTAACATTAATCACTTGAACACACTCACAAACAAAGAGCAATGCCTGCACAACTCAAAGATTCCACCAAGCCACCCACACACAAAACAGATTGGGTGCATCCATTGAAGATCAATGATAGAAGAACACACACAGTCTATCGTTTCATCCACCGGCTATTAAAAATGCCCCAAATCTCCACGGCACCTGGGCGACACTCTATTTCTGCACTGGTTTAGAAGTCAATCTTCATTCGAAACGCCAGCAACATTTCAAACACCTCGAGAAGACACTCACAGTCACAGATGCGTTTGCAGATGAGGCGCCTCATGCCTGAAGGCGGGCGTGGCTCTCTCTCGTATCCGAGGCAACGCCCAAGCTGCCGCTCACATGACAGCGGTTCTCACGGCGGTGAAATATCCCGAGACGGATCAGCAAGGCACGTAACACGGTTTGCAGAAACCACCACCCAAAAGCTTGTCGGCATCTTCCCTCTCAATTACTCTCTCGCTCCATCCCCCCTCGTCTCCTCCTCCATCACTCCCTCGCACTTTGCTCCTCGCAGCACCCCCTCCTCCAACCCAGCACCCAAAGAGCCAATCAGGAGAGTGATGACATCATGTTTGACCAGCCAGTGAGCTTTGAGATTTAAGGGATGCTTCTCGCATCTCAATGAGGCTTGTTTTGTCTGGAGCTCAAGCTAAGCTAATTAGCATCACGGTGCTGCTTGATCATTGTGGTTCAAATGCAAATCCATGGTCAAACGCAAGCACGTTTGAATAAAATGCGTAAAAACAGATGAAAAAAAAAAGCCCCAGCACTTCAGCTCAGAAAGAGTGTGTGTGTGTGTGTGTGTGACTGCACTGACACATTATGGATGCTGACCCCACTGGTGGAGCTGAAAGGGCTCTGTGTGTCGGCCTATGTGTTTAGCATTATTAGCATTGTAGCATAACCCGCCCTTTGTTCAGATGGGAGGGCGTGAACAACAATCCAACAAGGACGGGCCAATGACAACCCTGGAGAGCAAGATCAAGCGAGAATGAAGCTGGCCAAAAGGAACAAAACAGCAACAGGAAGCGGGAGCGAGAAAAAGTGGGAACAAGCAGAGGAGAAAAAGGGGGAAAGGAAGAAAAGGCAAGGATGGAGCAAGAGAGAGACAGAGAGAGAGAGAGCTGGCCACTCTCAAAGGCTGTTGCCATGACAACAAGAGCAGCGCATCAGTGGATTTGAAAGATATATAAAAAAAAAAGAAATACCAAAAAAAAAAAAACAGTGATTCCCACTTGATTCAATTTTAGTCTTACAAAACTGGTTACCTGAAATCACCTAAATAAAATTAAATAAGTAATTATTTCTATATGTAATTATTTTTATTTATAATAATAGTAATGTGGTAATTTGGTCTGCCAAAAATTAATTACTATTACTAAAGTAATACATTATTTTACAAAGGTTTACATTTTGGCCCAAAAAGATCATCTGAAATCAGAAAAATAATATATTCTCCAAATTTAAATATTTTTCAGCAATAATATAATTACTTTCAATTCAATAATAATATTACATAAGAAATGGGAGACTTTAAGACTAAGCTTTTTTTTCAAAGCAATATTTTCCCTCCAAAAGAGTTTAGATATTAGAGTATTTGAGGACTGCCCATTATGCATCAGGACTGTGGGATATCACTGATGGGAAAACAAATTAAGACTGCAATGTATACATTCTTAATAAAAGGACTGTAGTATTATATTGTGACAACGTTATCAACGTAATGACACATTACCCACATATTGCAGTTAAGAAGAATATGCAACACAGAAGAGGTCATTCAAAAATATATTTTTTAACTCTTTGGCTGCACACTAGTATGTGAGCTGGAAACACACATACTGTCAGTATAACTGCCATTAACACTACGTTTCTTATAGCTTATTGAGTGTTGATGTCTATGTCCTCACTGGTCAATCCGTAACCTAACTGGCTATTTAAGCTGGTTACAAGGATTACATGGAGAAAGAAGCGAAGCCATTTACCCAGAAACACAAACAGCTAAAGAGCAGCCTGTGCAATAAGCCCACAAAAACATACCTTGAAGACAAGTACTCCAAACGCTTCATTTATAGTCAACGGACACACAGCATCTCATAGAGTACTTCAATTTCCAGGACAAAAACTGAAGAGTCTAATAATGGCCAGCAGTGGCGATGAAATGCCCTAGAAACCGGGTCACACTTGAACTCCCAAGGGACAAAACCCACTGACGCAGAAACTAATTTAACTAGTATATCACAGAGGGATATAATAATGCAATATATTCTGAATAAACTCCATTGTTAGGACTTTAAGGACACATTATGCATATTGCCAATTGAAAGAGATACTAAACATCACTAAAAGAGGAGTATTTTTCAGACAATAACTCCCTAATTTTTCCCAAAAGATTCAAATAAACAGATTATACGCCTACGCTATACATAATATACACAAACAACACACCAGCTTACAGTAATTTCTATGTTACTTAATCTATAAATGCACTCACCATCTCCATCGTCACCCACAGACATGGCTTTAACGCTTGTGAGAAGAGGCAGCTCTTTCACTCTCTCCTTCCCTCGTCCTTCTCTCTCTCTCTCTCTCTCTCTGTCACGCTGTGTCAGAGTAATGCCGTGACAGGCACAGCTCTCAGCTCTCCTTCTATAACCCTCTCCTCACAGCGGCTCCATTGGCAAAGCCAACGGGTAGGAAAAAAACTCTTTGAATGTCGTCTACTTTGTCTTCTGCCAAATTTTAAAATGACTAGTGAGGAAGTTGGCTACATGGCAATCGACCCCTTTCCTGTTCTTACACTAAATTCTGGCCAGATGCATCTCAAGGCACACAGCCAAGTGAAACAATCAGAAACAATCACCATTATGTTTGAGGAGACATTGTTGAAATGTGTATCATCTCTAAGACCAATAGGAATCGGATTTTATCCATTTAATGGCCTATTAGCAGCAGAAGAGAGGTCTTAAATCTGTTTTCCAGATTAAAGGCCACGGGTCTGGTTTGGAGTTCTTTTAACAAAGTAGTAGCAGCTAGTTAGTTACTACTTCAAGTTGAGATATTTACAAACACAAGATTCTTTAGGTCCACAATAGTCATAAATAACACCCCTAACATGTCATAGGTCAAGGAATACAAGTAAATGTTTAAAAACCAGAAGCACTATAGTAAAAAATTCAGGTGAAGCCTGGAAAGTAATTAAACAATGCATATACTTAATACTGTTACTCTTAATATTTAAGATTGGAACAACTGTACGTAAAAATCTAAATTATGTTACTATAAATTTAGTTTTATTGTTAATGATTAAACTACTTCAATTATGAAATTCATTTAATGAAGTTTAACAGATAAAAAAGCAACACATTTATTTTTATGTCAAAAATGTAATAAAAATATTAAATATATAAATATATATTTAATATATATATATATATATAAAATAATTTTTATTATTATATAATATATAATGAATAATATATACTATATTATATGAAAAATAGATACTTTTAAGATTTGCCTTTTTAATTTAATTGAATTATTTTTCACTGTTAATAACTAAAATTATTTTAAAAAATAATCAAATTTGGGTAAATTAGTATGTAGAATTAAAGGATTAACAAAGAAATTCATACAGGTTTAGAGTTACTTGAGTAAATGATGACCGAATTTAAATTTTTGGTTGAACTAAATACCCCCCTAAAATCCTCTACAATACGGTACAAATACTAAGCATTTTAAATGCTCACTAATCTGAAATCCTCCATGTCCTTCCACTCAAGGCAAAGATATTGCTGAACCCATAAACACATGTTTACCCTCATAAAGTCAACAGCTGCAACCATGAAAAAAGCAACCACGGTAAAGCTTGTTAAGTCACTGCAAAACGCATAACGATACAACAACTCTACACCACAGCCAAATGTGAGCGGCATGAAAAGAGCAGCACAGTGTGATCCGCCTGGAGATCCAGCTCTTCCATCATATGACATATGCCAAAGACATCATGGAGATTTCCAAAGCCGTGGAAGTCTGACACCAGCTCCCCTATTTAGATTCCAGCACTCACATTAAATCCAACTTACTGGATACCAAAGGGGCACAGAGAAATCCAGCATTTAAACGTAGCCAGTCACTTTATGTTGATGTTAACCCCTCTAGTAATGGTAATGAAAAACATGAGGATTAGCATTTAGATGAAAGTAGCATTGCGGTTAATGCTGGGGCTCAGATGTCAAAGGCTTGTGTTGAGTACTGTGGTGAAAAACACTGACAAAGACTAATATTAGCATTGTAACTGAAGCTAGTGGAGACAAGTGTTGCAAACAGGATTTACCTTATTAACAAACACGGTTAACTTACCTTGACTTAGGCTGAGAGCCATGTTCCCAGAATTCAGTACCTCATCAAAACGGCTTAAAATGGTCTGTAACCTGAAACACAAAGAAAAGTAATGGTTTGAGATTACTATATTAATACAATAAACACAATCTTAATAACATTAACATGAATACTTTAGTCATAATTTGCCATCTTATAGAAGAAAAATTAAGCTACTATATTAAGAAAAAACACTTAGATATTATGAAGTGGTAATGTGGGCAATATTAAATCACAATCATTTAGGTGGTGAAATACAATTAAGTAATTATGCTTTTTAGTTTTAAGTACGCAAATGTAAAAGATGTTTTTTTACAACATAACTTTTTCAACTTCAATTAAAATTCAGATTCAAAGATTCAATTGTAGCATAACTCAAAAGGATTGCATAAGCAACATTTTCATATCTTTTTAGTTAAATAAATAAATAAATGTAGGTAAATGTTACTTTTTATTTCATATTTCTTATTTACGGTCTCCAAATAAGATTTACTACCAAAGTAAATTTTAAAAGAACTTAATGCTTTATTCAGCAAAGATGCATTATATATATTAAAATAAAATCAAAAATCAAATAAATGTTCATTTGAACTTTCTATTCATCAAAAGAATGGCATTTCCACAAAAATATTAAGCAGTACAACAATTTAACAATACTGAGATGTTTCTTTAGCGGCACATTTTGGAATAATAACAAGAATAAATTACATTTCAAATTGATATTTTACAATATGTCAAAACAGAAAACATTTCAAATTATTTTAAATTACTGAATGGGCATAAGAGATAAAAAAGAAGCTTTCCAATCCCAAAACATTTGAACAGTTCATTCAACAAAAGACTTAAAAATGCTGAGATTTTTTCTGTTTTTTGTCAAATCACCCCCCCTCATGTGATGGTATAGTGCAATGACAACGCAATAAACACATTTCATTCTCTTTCCCTGCACAACAAAAAGGCCTTCAGAGGTAAAACACATTTTGCACACTTCAAACTGAATAAAACTGTGGCAACTGCACCAAAGGCCTTAATATGTCCATCACAATAATGCTGCTTCTGATTAAAACAGGAACAGATAGAGACATGTCTGCCTTTCTCCACATTCATGCATGGCTGTCAGAGCCCAGCCAACGTCAGAACATTTTCTGCTAAGTAGCTTTAAAGACCTTTAATATACTACTTCCTTCAAGCTAGAAAAATATTTGATTCATAAACATATGTATTAAAGGAAATTAAAATGCACAAACATGGCAACAAATACACAAATAAAAAAAAAATACCAAAATTGCAAACAACACATCTGCAGCATGCTCTTAAAAGTCATCGCTTAATTACTATCCTTTAAGTGCCAGCCAAGACTATTTTCAGCTCAACGAACAATTAACAAGACACCGCAGCCTAATTACCATGGCCCAATGTATAGCAATCAAATGCTAAAGTGCAGCTACAAATGATGCTTAAACCCTGCATGAGAATAAATGATATTTGATATGCAGGACCAGCATATAGTGGAACTAGTTACCTGCAATACCATGCACACGTTCACTTTCTCAAATGCAATATGCATGTAAATGCACGTTCAAGGCAACATGTGAGATGTTGCATGTGTGTGCTTAATGCAGTGATTGCAGTCCAGACGAATCTGGCATGTTCTTACACACATGCGCACATGCATACACAGATCATCAATCCTTATTAACGCTACCGATTCAGGATCTCTACTCTTTTTATTCTGTGACACGAGTCGCAATGAAACGAAGAGAGAAAGTGAATGAACAGCCAAGAACGAGACGAAAGAAAACATGCGACGACAGGAAGAGAAAAGGGTACAGAAGGACGGCATGCGAGGTCCCACCCACCTGCTCAGACATACTGCCCTTCATATGTGGCCAAGCAGAGCTGACAAGACTTGAATGCTGTGTGTCTGTGCCTTGGAAAACTACGAAACTGCCCACCGATGTGTGTGAGAGAGAGAGATAGACAGCGCAAGTATTCTATTCCCCTTTACATAACCTCCTGTCTGGAACACACACCAGTGGGAGGGGCTAAAGCTGTGGAGCTCAGAGACAGGGCTCCCCACCCCTCCCCCTTCCAGACACTGGCGCACACACACACACACACTTAAGCACTGATCGCATTCCCCCTCTCCTCACTGCTGCCCCCCGCGACTTGCCTTGGTTCAGTCAGTTCAGATTGCCCTCTCGCTCTCTTTCCTTCCTGTTTTGACTGACATGGCCCCAAGCTCGCGGCCCTGTCCTTTCAAACCATATCCATGTCAACAATATGCATGTCCTATCTCGTAGCGGTTATCTCTTGGTCAGATGAGGGCAGTGCAGACACTGAATTACAGTATTAGTATGTACAGTAGCTTAGAGTGATTTTCGGGCATGTGTACCCACCCTCGAGTGTGTGTGTGTGTGTGTGTGTGGGGCGGGGGAATCAGATCATATCGTATCATATCAATGTGATATGATGCAACAGGATTCCAAAGGCAAAGTGTAAGAGACAAACAACATCGGACCTTCACAAAACATTCAGAAAGAAAGCGTGAACTCAAATACTCTCTACTAAATCATGTATATTTGTAACACAACCTTGTTATTGGCCTGTATCATATTTTAATTCCATTGCAGAAAAATGCTGAATAACAAGATAATATACACATTTAATAAAATAAATAACATTCTATACTAATTTAACTAAGCATTTTTTAAATTAAATGACACTAAAATATCACATAGCCATTAGCCCTAATACGTTTCCTTTATTTATATAGCACTCAGATTGTTTCAAAGTAGCTTCATGATATTAAACAGGAAAATTTTGTATTATAGTAAGGATTGTCTCTTTTTTATATATAAAATGACTTTAAAAATGCATTGATTATTAATTATTTTTCTGCATTCAATTGTTTAATATATCTGAAATATATTTGTATATATATATTTGTATATAATATATATATAAACTTTTTAATTTTAAAAAATATATTTAAAAGTTATATATATATATATATATATATATACTGTATATATATATACAGTATCTCACAAAAGTGAGTACACCCCTCACATTTTTGTAAATATTTTATTATATCTTTTCAAG
>JAUCNO010001174.1:318434-371351 GCA_032353835.1 Enteromius viviparus | reverse complement strand
ACAATATTACATTTTTTTCTGGATTTTTAATCTAATAAATGCAGCCTTGATGAGCAGAAGAAACATCTTTAAAAACCTTTAAATATCTTACTGACCCTAAATTTTTGAACCGTAGTGTATATAATGAGTAAAAAAAGCTTCAGGACCAGTTTAAGTAAATTGTACTAACTCATTATAACCCCAAACATAAACACATCATTCATATCTACAATAAAAGGAGTATTTGAAAGCAGAAGAATTAACCGATCCAGAATATGACACACTGCTCAGATCTTTTATTTAAAGAAATGTCACATTAACAACCAGAACACAAAGACATTCAGGTAACTTGTTTCATCTTTGTCAAAAAAATATGGGAGAGAAGGAGGGGAACCGATTAACTGTTACTGAACAATTCTAAACAAACTTCATTTCGCAGACAGGTTTAGCATTGCCTTCTAAAGTGGTCGCATGTTTGAGATAAAGAATACTGGAATCACTGGTATATGCACTGACAGGAAATGACGACGTACTTCTTCACCATCATCATATCCAATGGCAAAAAACAACTTAAATAAGGGGGATACAAGAGAAAAAAGAACTTGAACTACATTGCAGCCCTGAGCATTTCTGTGGCTGTTACCCCTCCAGTTGAAAAATCAAAGGCACTCACACCGACAAAAAACATTTCCAATGCGTAGATGATCAACTTAGCATCTGTTTTCACTCAACATGATTTTAAATATGCAATGTTATGCATCAGACCTATGTTTAATGTAAGTTTTATGCATGATTCACAAACTTACAGGGATGGTTTACCAAAAAACTACATTTCTATCATCATTCACTTTGTTCCAAACCTGTATGACTTTCTTCATTCTACGAAACACAAAAGGAGATTTGAGGCAAAATGAAACTCTTGGTCACCATTCTTCTTCATTGCACCTTGCTCAATACAATGAATATGAATATATATATTTTTTTTGTTCCACACGTAAAGACCGGTTTTGGAGCAAAATGAGGCTGAGAAGATAACAGAAGTTTCATATTTTGCAGAACCACCACTTAAAATCATGATTGCTCGATATTTTCACCTTGGCATATACATATACTGTTGACTTTTGTATATATTATTTACATATTACGCTCTAGATCAGGTTCAACCAAAAAAAAAATTAACATTCCATCGTCATTTACTCATCCTCATGTGGTTTCAAACCAGTATGACTTTTTTTTTAATAAACCACAAAATATTACATTATGGTAGAATGCTGTTTATTTATTTACATTTCCTTTTCAAATATGCAATTTAAAAAAATAAAAAAGTCATACAGATTTGATAACAGAATTGTTTATTTTTGGGTGAACTATGCCTTTAATAAAGCATAATTGGCAGTAAATATACAGGGAAGGGACACTGCGATGAGAATACTTTGATGAGAAAAATTGAGTGTTCTTAATCCGGTCACATACCACAGATACATGCGCATGGGCTTTTAATATTGCACTGAAACATTGTAATTCTTATGATAACCTATTCCTGATGTACCCCCCTCCCTCCCTCCAACCCTTAGAACATGTATATTGTCTAAATTTGAACATTCACATCATTTGTAATGTACTGTGACTTTATCTCGCATGCACGATCTCAGTCCTTCACTTCCCCTCACTCGCTCAGGTCAATTTTCGCCCTCTCAAAATTAGGGTGAGCACTAACAGAAAAAAAAAAAAAAAAACATTTTACTCCAGTTTTAATACGGGTCGATTCATTGTAGTGTTATATTTTGTTTTCTATACTTAAACATTCTTACACACACACACACACGCGCAAAAACCAGACAGAAATGCTCAAAGCTTCCTGCTCTCAGGTTCGAGAAAGTCACATGATCAATCGGCGGGAGGTGTATCCTACAAAACTCCAGAGACTTGCATCCTGCTGCTCGTTTTCTGTTCTTTCTATTTGTTGTCATTGTCAGAGAACGCATTCCTATTGGTTGAGGAAAAGGAGCAGGACGTAAACACTGTGTAATGTTGTTTGCGTATCGGTTTTATACTCAGTAGTCCTTAATGCTTGTAGTACTTCCTTCGATTTGTTTACTATATATCCAAATATGAAATATTTTACATGGTAGCTCCTTGATTTTTCTTCTTGTATATCCAGTAGGTGGTATTGTATGTACGTAGTATTTGTCACATTGCATTGTATTTGTTTTGCGTAACTTGTTCAGGTCCATCCTGCTGCCAGGCAACCGCTCAGTGAACAAGCCATGCCTCCCGCAGCCACAACCCCACACAGCATCTCGTAGTGGGGTGGAGCAGAGGCAGGGCGGAGTTTAGAGGTTGTCTGACAGCTTGACTTTCTATGGGATCTCCCAGAAGCCCCTCCTTCTGTCAGAGTATAACGCAGCAGCGGCAGAGACGCTGACCACCTCCGTGCACTGAAGGAGGAGGTGTGACCGGCGCAAAGTAAGCGTGGACCTTGATCTCGGGAAGGTGAGCCTGCAGGAAAAACAACACCACACCATGAGCCAGAATATGACAGATCAACTGGATCAAGTCATTTTTCTCTACAATCTGCAAAAATAAATATAGAAATAATTCTCAGGTTTGGTTTAAAACTCAAAATTAACACAGAAAACTTTAAAATGGAAGAATTTAATAGAATATTGTATAGCGAAGCAAATATAATCTAACAAAGATTAATTGTTTATTTTGTACTTTCTGATAGAATAAAATAAAATAAGCTTCAGTAAAAAAAAAAAAATCCATTATATATGTATTGATAATGTGTAAATGTGTGTGTGCTTGTGTATAAACACCCATTATTATAACGGCTAATATATGCTACAGTAAAAAAGCACATCACAATCTTTTATTCCTCTTTTTATTGTCTACAAGTTGTTTATCAGTATAGGACTTCGAATGACTTCCAAAACAGACAAATCCTGGGCATCCCATTTAGCAGGAGCATCTGTCACCCTATTGGTCTAATGGCTGAATTGTTTGGCGTTTTTATTTTGACTGCACATGTAAAGCATGACAGGACTTCACTTGGCGGCCATGTTTGAAGCTCTTTGGCAGCTATGGAAGTACAGTTTCTCTTTGAACAGGGAAACAAAGTTCTTTAAAACCCTTTTAAAACCATTTAAAAAAAAATCTTAAATTTCATAATTATAAAAGCTGACTGCCATCGCATTAATGTTGTTTCTTATGCTCAAGTTGTATCTGAATTATGAACGCAATGGTTTGTAGTGCACCCAGTTTTACAGTTTACTGCACCTTGTTATTCTTCTCGCTATTTCTCTACAGCAGCTAGTGAACCAAAAGTCTCACACATTCACAGAAAACAACAAACTTCTGCATTCATGTTGCATATCGCTTTTTTAGCGCACCATGTTTATACATCTAGGGGCAGTTTCCCAAACAGGGTTTAAGACTAGTCCTAGATTAAAATAAATGAGCTGTCTAAACTGAAAAAAGTTTGCATTGAGATATCTTAAAATACATTATTATCATTGTTTGTTCTTAAAATGCTCACAGATAATACATTTTTGTAAGACATGTTTCTAAATATTCTTAAATGTCCCAAATTAGCAAAGGTCTAGTCCTGGCTTAATCTAATTCCTAACCGGAAAACTGGCCCCTAAAGTCCAAAGTCTGAAACTGAACCTCAACATCTGCCCTGGCTAGACGGCTTATGGGACCCAACCACTATGGGCAGGTTTTTAATGAGAAGCCAATTCCCTTCTTCAACATCTTTAAAACCACTTTTAAAGAACGAAATTCACCTGTACACAATTCAAATTTTGTATGAATCTATTCCAACAAAGTTAGACTCTGTATTAAAGCCAAATGGTGGTAAAACACTTAATAAAGAAATATTGCCTTTTTCCCAAGTGTTCAATATATTTATGCAAAGTTGTTTTTCTTAAAATAAGGCAGGCTCTGGAAACTGATTCACTATTGTGTAAAGTGTAAACGCGTTTTTAAAAAATGTCCCGAGTATTTAATGCTGACCACGATTACTATTGACACAAATCGCTGTTTAACAAAACAGGACACAAAATAAATATTAAATAAAAATAAATAAATAAATATTATACCACTAAAATAATACAGCAACCAATGACAAATTTAAAAAAGGCCATTTTTTGAGATTTGATTGTAATGTTTTTGTAAAGTCACATAATTAGCTTATTTTCATGACGGATTATTGCTGTCAAATAATTATAAGTATTTACACACTTACTTGCCAGCAATGTAAATGGACATCATTTATATTTGTATGTGGTTGTTGGATTTGAGACTATGTGTGGGAACTGTGACATATCAAGCGATTATATTCCACAGACCCGGATTCGTTTGATGCCCGCGCGGGTGACCTGCTGACAGTCATAGAGCTCAATGCGTTCCAGACGCTGGCAACTCTTGAGGTGCTCCAGTGTGATGTCTGTGATCAAGGGGCAGTTGTCCAGCTCCACGACCTGCAGACGCTCCTGACCACAAACACTGCTGCTCAGGTGTCTGATTCCATCATCTGTTATCAACTCGCAGTGAGACAAGCTCTAGAAAACACACACAAATATAAGCCGAAGTGAGCAAGCTACAAAGACTGAGCTTTGGAAAACAAATGGACACGCTTTATAATTCCTTTACAGAAAGCCATAAATAACAAGCATGGAAGCAATACGCCCACACTCTCTCTCTCAAACACTCACCAGAGCCTGCAGCCAAGGGCAGTGGATTGAGAGCTGAACCAGAGTGTTATCAGTCACCTGAATGGCACATACATTAATATTAGTATGCTGACAAATCAGGATAAATTGTTGCAAGGAAACATACTCAGCTCAACAGCAGAAAGCCTAAGAATACTTTTAGAGGACACTGAATACTTGACACTGAAGACTGGAGTAATGGCTGCTAAAATTCAGCTTTGCCATCATAGGAATACATTACATTTCACTGAAATCACTGAAAAGTGTATTTCAGTATATTTATTCAAATAAATTCTTTTTTAAAAAGCATTTCAATAGTCTTTTCAATTCCACACTTTCGAATGATTGTTTGTTTTTATTTTACATTAATATTTACAATATTATCAGCTATAAATGTATAGCATGTTACATATTTCTTAGCATTATTTATTTCATGGTACTAACAAAAATAACAACATTTTACAACTCACCGCAAAAAAAAAAAAAAAAAAAAAAAAAACTCATCCAGGATGACCAAATAACTACTTTTTAAACTCACCAAAATACATTCCTCTAAATCCATCTTCTCCAACTCATGACAATTCTAAAACAGAAGGCATAGTTTGTTTAGAAATCCTCTCACATCACTAAAGCATGCTCTCTAAATCCAAGGTGTTTATGTTTTGTTGTTTTGCGGTGTTTGTGCGATTACTCACTCTGGCAAGAACAGTAAAACCAGCATCAGTCACATGTGAGCAGCGAGCAGCCTCCAGGATCCTGAGGAAGACACATGCCATGTGAATGAACCACTCTGTGTGGGTATGTGTGCTTATCTGCGTACAGATGAAGAAAGCTTTACTTGAGCCGTTGGCAGTTGAGGCCGAGGGCAGTCAGAGAAGCGTCTGTGATGTTGCTGCAGCCAGACACACAAACCATCTGCAGTTTGTGACAACCGCGGCACAAACTCACAAAACCATCATCTGTGATTTGCTGCAAGTGGGATAAAACATCTTACTTATGTATTTACATTGTGTGTATTGGTTTTTCACAGCATAGTAATAAGCCTTACTGTGCATGATTGCATGTTGATTGTCATGAGCTCTGGACAGTGCTTTTGAAGGTGCTTCAGTGCAGCATCATCAAGCTGAAATGACACACTTAATAATGATCATGTTACATTGTCACATATTTCTAAAACAAGTGTTTTGTGATGTATGCACCTGTGTGCAGCCTCTCAGAAACAGAGCTCTGAGACTTGTGCAGCCGCGGCTGAGAGCCTCGATGCCATCACTCGTGATCTGATCACACCAGGACAGGTTCAAGTTCTCCAACATCCGACAGCCCTCGCTAAAAGAAAGAAAATAGAAACAATAAGAGAATCTATAGTTTATAGAATAGCTTACCCAAAACTAAAATTACCGCCTGATTTACTCACCCTCAAGCAATCCTAGGTGTACAGACTTTCTTCTTTTAGATACTTACAATCGGAGTCATATTAAAAAATGTGCTGGCTGCAAGCTTTAGAATGGCAGTGAGTGGGTGTTATTTTTTAATTGTCCAAAAAAAGTTCAATAAAGTGCATGCATCCATAATAAATGAATTGCCATGCATGGTTCCAGGGGGTGAATAAATGCCTCCTGTAGCCAATCGATGCGATTTTGTAAGAAGAATTAAAAACATAAAATAAATAAATCTCATTCACAACAGAACGCCATTTCAGCGGATGGCGTAGGATGTAGGCGTAGCACAGATGTGGACTACTAGTATTTATACTAATAAAAGTGTACGCTTGTGGTCCGCTCTGTGGACGTTTCCATACATGCACAGTAGATCGGCTGTGATATTCAAAATGGTAAGCAAGGTCTGATTTGTTTACGTTTTGTTTATATGCATTCATCTTGTATCTCGGTTTCTCTGTTTGAATGATGAATATTTCCTATTGACATCTCCTGACAAAGACAGCTAACTCATCTTACGTCTTTAGCTGTGGTTGGCTGAAGTCTGTGCGGTGTGTTTATGTGCAGATCACTGCTGGCTTTCATTACTGGTAGAACACACGCATGACAGTGAAAGTTAGATATTAGCATTTATAAAAGTTTTTATTATGGATATTTTTCTTACCAATTTACTAGGCCTTTATTCACCCCATGGAGCCATGTGAGGCAGTTTTTAGTATGGGCTGATGTGCTTTATATAACTACTTTGGACTATTGAAAAATAACAACCATTCACTGCCATTTCAAAGCTTGGAAGAGCCAGGATACAACTATAACGAATGGATTTGTCTAAAAGTATAAAGTCATACACCAAAGATGGCTTGGTTATTTTAATTTATGGGTGAACTATCCCTTTAAACACCATTTATGCATGCACAAAAAACCCAAAATAATGTTCTTTTAAAGAAAAAGATGTTAATGTTTAAACCACTAACCAGTAAAAAAACAGCACTCAATCATTTAAAAAACGTTTTACCCGATGACCAAAAAAACAACAACAACAATAACAAAAATAGCCCCCCCCCTCTCATTTTCAGTCATAATAAACTTCTCAAGATGAGCAATAAACCACAAGAAAAATGTTTCCAAGACTTTTAAATAATAATAAAATAAATGTAGCCTAAATATTATTTTCCCTTAAAATGTGATTTTCACATTTCTGAATTTCAAACCATATCATGTGCTAGGGCTGGGTGATATATATCGTACGATATATTATGCGCATCTTGTCAGTAAAGACGGTTCTTTGATTAGCGCTAAATCTCCGTCTGCTGTTTTTAAAAGGAACGCCAGTTTAAACACAGAGCCGTAGATCACTGAGAAGCTGCGCGTTTAATCACCCGCGAAACTCAACACGTAGCTTCTCCGTGATCTATGACTCTGTGTATAAGCTGGCGTTCCTTTTTAAAAACAGCTGATATATATCAGCAATTAAATATTAAGCAATTATCTCAAATATCTAACAATGAGTTAATAATTGCTCTTGGTCTCCATTTAAATATTCACTCTCAGAATTTCCTGTTTCACCAGCTCATACTAAATAATCTACTACAACTGTGGAAAAGATTCATTAGAAGAAATGTGACAGAGGTGACAGACTCATAATCATTAACAAGGCCAACCTCCTGACACCACGAAATCAAAACTAGGCTTTAATTTAACACTCCCCAGTTAAGTTTTAAAGACTCCATAAAATCAAAATCACAGTTTTGTTTTTTAGTCTATGTGTAATAGCTTACAGGTCATGAAGTGTTAGAAATTGGAGCAATTCTAGTCTCAGGCTGTCAATTTCTGTCCGATAATCATCATGCTATTTTACATTAAATAAACAGTCAAAACAAATAACTCAGACCTAATGACAGCCCCCACCTTAAGGCCTTAAGTGCATGATTGGTGATGGACACGCATGAGGTCAGATCAAGGTGGCGAAGCTTGGAGCAGAACTTGCTAAGGCTGATGCAGGTGGAGTCTGTGATCTTGGTGCAGCCGTTGAGGTTCAGATGTTCAATGTTGCGACAGTTCTGAGCAAAGGTCCTGCCAAATCAAAGAAAACCTCTCAGCGGGCAATGTTAAACAGAAAAACTACACAATAAAAATACGGTAAACATGATGCAAACAACAACAACAGCCGCAAACAATCCTTACACCATTACCTAACCAGCCACAATGGGACACATTTCCGGTGACAAGACATCAGACATTGTTGAACTATCCAATCAGCTATTTGAAGGATATGTGATATATAATATGCAATTATATAGAAAGGGACCAAAGATATCCATTATAGACGGGGCCATTCAAATATGCTCTACAATACACTACAGCAGAGGTAACGGATTTTCTGACTTTAATAACCTGCTACTTTGAGTTAATTAAATGCAGCTTAATGTTACTTAAATTGGACAATTTTATTAATTGTATGAACTGTGCAATCTTGCAGTGCATGTTGTCTTTATATAACAAAAAGTAATGCGGCTTACTTCATGGAGGCATCTCCCACACTGAGGCAGCCCCGAAGACTGAGCTGCCTCAAAAAACCCCCACATCGTTTTGAGATGTTCTCCACGACACGTCCCTAATAGAAAAAAAGAGAGAGAGAGAGAGAGCTCAGGCATAGAGGATCAGGAGATGACGTTACAGTCTATGGATTCTGTAGAAAGCCTACTGACCCAGTGTTAATCCCACACACATAACACCCGCAGACAGACTACTTAAAGCACACAGCAACATATTACCAATGAAATACTAAGACAAAGCAAAAGCCGATAACACACAAGACTGCATATGCAATCACAAACCAAAACATTTACATGACACATGCTTTTTCACCTCAATATCTGTCTGAAAGTTGAAGAGATCAATCTTTTGCCAGTTACTTCCATCTAATGCAAGAACATTCCACGCCTGTAGAAAAGGAGAACGCTAGTTAGAAAACTATTTTAATACTAGACAGTTGTGTTTAATCTGAATTAAACAAACAGTTGAACATACCTTGGATACTTGGGCACACCTACACAATGTAACTACATCCAGGAATGAGAAAATCCTGAAATGAAAACAGAATTTTATTACTCATTGATTTTTTCTGTTTTTCCCCCTCTGCCGACTTCCTGTCAGGCTAATAAAGCAACTGTAATGTGAAAACTAAACATTGATATGATAGCAAATGATATGCAAGTTAGAGATACAGATGGAACAAGAACAGAAATAGAGATAGACGGACAGACAGATAGATTGACATTAAAGTTAGACATACAGACAGAACAACAGATGTAATGATAAAAAGGCCGATATGTAAATTAATAGGAAGACAGTCAGACATGGATAGATGACTGATACAGAGACAGACCTGCACATAGAGACTCACAGAATTTATTACACTGTACATTTTGCATTTATTCCAATAAGAGTCATGAATTCTGATGGGCTCACCTGAGCAGAAGCTCTTTGGGAAGTTTTTTGTTGATTAGGGCCTCATCACTATTTGAGAACACCTGGACAAAATGACACGACACAGATGAATTACATAATAAAGCTCACACAGCACCAGTTATGCTCATGCACAATCAATATGCTCAAAGCTGGTTCAGACACGCCTTGGCCTGGTGCAACTTCACCCATAACACTTGCACAAGAAGGACAAACAGCATCAGCGAGGGTCTTAAATAACACTGCTGCTTTGTGACATCTTCTCAAGCCCCTTGCATTCAGGGCACGTCAGCAAGCCAATCGGCTTGATCTAAACTCCAAGAACACCAGCCAACTCTAACGTTAAACGGATTCAGGCGCAGCGCCCGTTGCTGACACGGTCAGCTGGTGCCGTTGTGTTAGGACGGGATTACCCTTGACGAACAAAAGCCTAAACACGGCACGTAAAAATAGAGCCCTGGCCCGGTCCAAAACACACACACACAGTACCCTTGCAGGCACGCACGCAGTCACTCACGCGCGCGCGCGCCCACCAACACAAACAGACGCTTAAACACACTGTCATCGCTCAGACAGCCTGCCACCGCCCGTTTTCATTTCCTCTGGTAGAATATCACAGTTCGCTCGATATGAGTTACCTCAAATCTGCCCTTGGTAATGCCGTTCATGTCTGTTGCAGTGTCAATAATAAAGACAGTCCTCGGCAAGCGCTGCGCACAGCGACGTTTGTGCGTTTTGTCAACGACGGCGATCAAACTATCGTGAGACAGACGCGCAGCTGTAACGTGTGGCCTGCAAGCCGTTCGTGTCTGCGCTGGTAACCGGAGAAATCCCGGGCTGGCCGCCGTCCGTGAACCATCACACAGCCAAAATAACAATAATAACATGGACGGAGCAGACTGCTGCTCTAACCTCACTTCCGCCTCCCGAGCTGCCTCTCTGACTACATTTCCGCTCGAGCGCAAATTCCTGCCTGAAGTGAGTGCTGCTTAATCTTAAAACGACGCCAATCAAATGCCAGAGGTGTCTGGCAAATAAGCTTGAAGAATAAAGCTTATTATTAGCACTGGGGTTGAGAACGCGCTCGTGCGCTCCAGGGGTTCAAACTAGTGGCTGGCGTGACGTCACTTTTGCGGGAAAAACACGCGTGGTGGGTTTGTTTTGGTAATGATCTATGAGGTTGCATAGGTGTGTCGTGGTTAACACACACTTAGAAGTGGAGCCAAATGAAAAGTGACACTTTATTCATACAGAGTTAAACTTTATCGAATATATTTTGACACAATGTCTCAATGTTAGCAGAGCAGATGTGCATTCATGTACCTTGAAACCAATTGTCATACACTGTTAAATACAGTTTTATTGTTGATTGATTGTTGAGTAGTCATAAAAGGATTGCTGTCTGTTTACACAAACTTGTCTCTCTTCAGCAATATCAAGATGACCTGCAAAAAATGTACTACATTGGAAGTCTAAATAAAATAGAAAAACAGTGTATCACTATATCTGGAAAATGCAACGAAATCCAGCAATACTTCAGTAAGGTTTCTACCTTTTAAAAAAGAACGTTTTTACAGCCCTACAAAATCAGACACACAGCCTAAATGTTATAAAATGTTATGAATAGGCACTAAATGCACTGCAGTATTCCTGGTCAACAGCAGAGGGCGGAAGAGAGCCGCATTAGAGGTGACTTTTGATCTTTTTCATGATTTTCAGTCTGTGAGTGGCGCCTGAATATTTTCCCATTTGTTATTATTCAGCTATTGCATAGTGATTAAGTGTTTCCCTGTTAGTCAGTATTCAGCTCTCATAACATGACATACAAGAGATGCAATTTGTGCCTAATGTTTAGATATGGTCATGTTAAAAAACTGTTACTTTTGGTTCAGTTTTAGGCTGGAAAAGGTTACAGAATTAATGAGTGGAAGAAGGGAGAAGCGTTACCATCACTGTTACTCTAACCAAAAGTGACATCCAACAAAAATCACTTCAAGAGCAAGATTCCAGAAGGTTCCTAAGAACCCCAGAGTAATATCAGCATCTACAGACCTCTCTTGCATTGGCTCAGGTTGTCTAGGAGTCTACCATCAGGGACTGAACAAGAATGGTGTGCATGGCAGGATAACAAAATGAAAGCCAAGAACATTGCTACCAATTGCTAAAGACTGTGTGAATGAGCCAGAAAAGAACACACATTGATCCAGTAGCATTAAATGAACGTTCATTTAAAGTTATTTGGTCTTTAATAACGCTTTCAAAACATGTGATTATGTTCTAATACATCACTAATGGAACATTTTAGTTAGCTCTATGTTTGTGCTGGCTTTAAGCTGTAATTGTTTGGCTAATACCTTGACTACATAATAAGGTAAGGAATTTAGGATCACACATAGCTCTGTTATTGAAGTAAATAACATTAGAAGCTGTTCAGACACACTAAGCCTGCGCTGGCCACAATCCTGCCACTTACTCACTAAAAAACAAACATACTTGCTAATTCACGCTCACTATCTCTTTCTCCAGAACAGAGGTACACATAAGAGCCTTTACAATCAAATGAATGTGAATGGGAGTGTGTGTGTGTGTTTGTGGGGGGCCAAGACACCCATTATGCTTGCGCGTCACATAGTGTCAAACAGCGCCCATATTGGGCAGCTACATCAAAGTTACTGTGTCCTGACGTTGGCCCCAAGAATTTGGGACACAGACACAGTTGGTTTTGTCCTGCTCGTTCTGAACTGACATGCAGCCAGGCGCGCTATGGTGACAAGACTCACCAAAATGAAGGGGTCCGGTCCTAAAAAGGAAAAAAAACGCATTACACGGTGGCAAACTTTCCTCTGTGCCAGGGAAGCGAAAACCATTATGAGCCGGACTCCCCACGGCACTGGAACAATCCCAGTGCTTGGAGCCTCTGTTCTCATGCGGTACTGCACAGGTTCTGAGTCATGACGTATTTACTGACAACGCCGTGCGAGTTTTCGCACGAGCGCACCAGCAGCTCGGTAATGTACTTCTTGGTCAGATAAACCTCCCCTTGCTCCTCTGTCACTGCGCCTATTAGTTCTTTTCTCTCGGCTATCGGAATCATCGGACCTGTCCGTTTGGAGAGCGGAATTCAATTGGGATTTTTCAACTCTTACCAGACAGATTTGGAGAAGTTTTACCTCCGTTTCATTATGGGGCGAGCCTGTCACCGAGAGCTCGCGCTCCTGCCGCTGCTGGGATACTTGGCTTGCCTGACGCGCGCGGACGGTGGGTTTCTGTTGATGATCTGGGTGCGGCAGTTTGTTTCACGCACCTCTGCAATACACATTTACGCGAGGTGATGGATGGACGCATGCGTGTGTCCTGCTTCCAAAAGATTAGAAAGTTGTTTGTTTAGCATATTTCTTGTTGGTGTGTAGTTATAAATCTTTGTGTGTGTGGTATATTCTTTTTAAAGTACTTTTTGCCATTTTTTATGTCATTTTAGAAGTTTTTTTTCTATTAATTTATTTTAAGATGTTTATTGTAAATGTAATTTTTTTAATTACAGCTTGAATTTCAGTTATTTTGGGTTCATTAAGTTAAAATATTTAATATGTATATATAATGTAAATATATAATGGATAAATATATGTAAATGCATGGGTCAGTGACCCATCTTTGTTCATTCTATTTAAGTCTAAGTTATTTATAAAATACTTTAAAAATGCATTATGCATTTGTTTTCTTAAAAAAAAAATTCTAGATGTGTCTGGAGGCTCTGCAAAGACTGAAATTCTAGATAAAAAATATATAAAATTATAGTCTGTAATAAGTATTATTCATCAAATATATATATATATATATATATATATTAGTTCTTTTAGTTGGTGGAGAATATTAATATTTAAAATAATGTGATCAGCCAAATTCAAAGTCAGTCTGGCATAACCATCCTGAAATAAGCCATTTTATTGACATGTGACAAGAAAACTATACCAACAGGACCCCTTTTGATGTTTAACAGTATCAGTGTCACTATGATTTTTAAGAAAAACTACATATTCCCATCCCATTTAAGAAACTGTTTAGTTCAAGTCAAATGAAAGAAATATTATATTTATGAGTAATGTTAGAAAAACATATGGCTTATGTGTTTTTGGTCTGTTGTTGGCCTTTATTATTATTATTATTATTATTATTATTATTATTATTATTATTATTAACAAGATTTTACTGAAAACGTTTTTACTCAGTCTTGGAGAGACTCTTAGTAGTATTTGTTAAAGTATGTTTGACTGGCCTTTCTCACACATACTGTAGTTTATTCATGTTTGCTATCGTTCTTTTCTTTTTAATTGTTAGTAAGAAACCTTTAACTAAAGATCACCTAATGAATTTTATGTTCCTCCACCACAAACCCCTGATTTCTTCACATCAGCATAACAGACTCATCAATATGACACTAATGAATTTGTAACAAACGATTGATAGATGACGGGTTGTTTGTGGTTGGTCTGCTTGATTAGTTAGACTTCTGAACTTGAGTCAGTCTGGATTTACCTCACTGACACCAACCTGCTAACTTTATCTGTTCCAGTTCAAATCGATCCCAAATGATGATGTTACCTGATGTGTATTTATTAGACATGAAGGCATGAGACATTATTCGGTCACACTTTATATTAGGTGGCCTTATCTAATAAAATATAAGTACAATATACTTATTGTGTTCATATTGTATTGCAAAACACTTGCTGCTGCTCAATTTCAGATGGTTTACACAGGATCTGACTCACTGAAGTAGTTATATTATTCTGACTGTGACAAACTAATGATGTTATTAAGAAGCTGCCCTTATGGAAGATCTGACAGAATGCTGTCGAATGTGTGTTTTTGTTATTATCAGGGTGGGTCTTGTGATGAAGGATTTATGGATTTATGTTAATTTTTGCAAAAGCGCCAAAGAAGAAACTTTTCAATAATCTACAGAACCTTTTTAGACTATAATAAGCTTTTTGTGCAGTCAATCATGTTTACTGATATTAACAATTCTTAATGGACTTCTGTCTTAACCCTGTGATTCATACCACCTGCAGATATCAACATTCTGTGGTTATATCCTTGAATTCTCCTAATTTCTTGATGTACTTCTCATTTCCCCTGGTTCAGGTAATCTAATGCAATATAAAATGTGCATTCTGTGGTTAATTTTACCAGTCTCTCCATTAGGACATGTGTTCCTACTGGAATTGGAGAGTTTTTCAGAAGGTGGGCAGGAGAAAGGGTTCGAGGCAGCTACACATGCCTGTATGGCTCAAGGGGCCCAGGTGGCATCAATGGCTGACCTGCGTCGTGCAGTGTTGGAATGTGCTTTCTCAGCCTGCTCGCGTGGTTGGCTCTCCGGACCGAGTATTGGGTAAGAACATTAATTACCTGAAGAACAGATGCTGTCAATCAAAGTGTTGTTTTGTTGAGGGGGCATTGTGCTTTTTTTAAGGCGCAATAATGAGATAGCTTGCTTGCGTATTTATGTGTTTTTGTGTGTGATTGCAAGACAGAGAATCCTACATGTGAATTCAGCCAGAACATTCCTATTTACACCTCAGGGCCTGAGAGAAATGGACCTGGGCTGCTGTCAGGGAACACATCAGCACCTTCCATGTGTTCATTTTCTGTGCTGCTCCGTTGCTGAGGTGTATTACTTTACCACTATGCCCAAATCCCAAAATAATTATCACGTACAAAATGACTCTTTCTTCTTCAGATGAAATATAAATATTGGGCCAAAAAAGTGTTAGTAAGAAAATACATAAAATATTAATTGTATTGCCTTAAATAACAAAAAATATAAAACAAAATGGAAAAAACATTAATTAAAAATAATATATATTATAATAATATTTACAGCATAAAATGTAGTTATTCGATTTTATTGTATTTTATTGTAAAACACATAACTTACATTTTTGTACATATTATGTAGGTGTTCTTACCTACCATTGAAGTAAAGCCATTAAAAACATAAAACATATAACATACTGTATATCTTATAACATATATACATATAACATATATACTTATTTCAAATGTATGAAAAAAGATCTCATCGACCAAAGCTTCGGCATGCAGAAGAACATGTTCCTCAAGGCTGCATAGCAAAAATATATTGGGAAATATTATTATCATTTTAAATATATTTAATTTAATATTTAGTTTTAATGTATTTTAACTTTTTTCAGAAGTCAGAATTTATTTCAGAAATCATTCTAATATGCTGATTTGATGATCAAGAAATATTTAAATTATTATAAACAATTGTTTTGTGTAGGAAGCAAGGGAATGATGATAATGATAATTCTTTATTCCGCATAGAGCACCTTGGACATAAACGATCGTTTGGACATAAACGATAGCATTGCAACAAGTAGACAGGACAGAGCACATAGGGACGGGGGACAGACAGTCTGTCTCTGTCTGTGTCCCCGTCTGTCCTCGTCTCTGTCTCTGTCCCGTCTCAGTCCCATCTGTCCCTGTCTTTGTCCCAGTCTCTGTCCCATTCTGTCCCCCGTCTGTCTCTGTCCCCCATCTCTACCTGTCTCTGTCCCCATCTCGTCCCACCTGTCCCTGTCTTTGTCCCAGTCTCTGTCCCATCTGTCCCCGTCAGTCCCTGTCTCTGTCCCCATCTGTCCCTGTCTCTGTCTGTTCCCCGTCTCCGCCCGTCTGTCCCTGTCTCTGTCCCCATCTGTCTCCGTCCCCGTCTTTCCCTGTCTTTGTCCCCGTCTGTCTCTGTCTCTGTCCCTGTCTCTCTCCCCGTCTGTCCTAGTCTATATAGTCCTAATCTATATATATATCCGTATATCTATATATCTATATATCTATATATATATATATATATATATATATATATTATTGTGGGCAGTATAAGGTACACCTGTGCACTACTCATGATGTCAGATCGGCATCTTGATGTGGCACACCTGTGAGGTGGGATGGATTTTCTCAGCAAAGCAGAAGTGCTCAATATCACGCATTTAGACTTATTTGTGAACAATGTTTGAGAGAAATGGTAATATTGTGTATCTGGAATGATTTTTAGATCTTTTAGTCCATCTCATGAAAAATCGGAGCAGAAACAAAGGTGTTCCATTTATATTTTTGTTGAGTGTATATATATATATATATATATATACACACACACACACACACACACACACACACACACACACACACACATAACTATATAAACATTAATGGTACATTTAATGGTACATACACTTTGTATGTGTCCCTGTCTTTGTCCCCGTCTGTCTCCCTGTCTTTGTCCCCACACACAACAAGACATAACGAGGGGGGAACTCAAGACACCTGGAGAACATGGCTGGAAACAAATTAACACAATGAACAGATCAAGGACAGGAAACACCAAATAAGGGCAAAGGCAGACATGTGGGGAAAACCAAAATAGAACACACACATAATAAGTAATATTGTGCTTAATTGGAAGCACATTATTTCAGGTTTTTTGATGGCTAGAAACAGCATATTTACAATATAGAAATGCTACTGTCACATTTCTCAATATTACTGAACCTAAACCTTTGAAAAATAATAAATATTCATTTACATTTATGCTTACAAAAAAAAAACACAATGAGGTAAAAAAAAAGTTAATATTGATTGTCCTAGCTCTTCACTTCAATGCGTTTGGAATACAAAATTCAAAGCATTGGGTTGTTATCAAGCATGAATTTGTGAATGTCTGAGGCCTTTGTTGAATATCACTCGCATCTGCAAGTTTTGCCAAAAGGAGTGGCCTTCCCTTCAGAACAACCTATACATTACACATGGATTTCTTGGCCATGACACATAAATTTCACATAAATGACATACACGTGAAAAACTCCAATCTATACCTCAGTGCACAACGCAACTGAGCCTTAATGTCTAAACTTTGACACAGGGTGTTTCCAAGTAACTTAACACTGTCCCAGGAGAGTCCGGTCTGGTTAGGACTTGAGCAGTCTGGTTATGGTTTGAGCCCCCCTCTGCACCCCTCTCAGACATACCCACACGCTCATAATTCTGATTAAGACCTCACAGCTGAGTGTTAAAAGGTGAGGTAAGCAACTTACTTCCCTCACAAACATTTGGAGGAATGTCTCTAAAAGATTTGGGACGAAACAGACAGACATTCTTGGTTGTAGACATGCACAGTGTATTCAGAAACCTTGACTGACTTCATCAAGTCAAGTTTTAAATAATTGTTTATTGTGCTTGAAGCAGTTGTAAAATGACTATAAATGCAAATGTAACATTCTATATTAATGTGGCCCGTTGCTATACAGTAGCCAACATTCAAAGTGGATCAAAACCTTTCATCAATACCTATTCTTGTCTTAGGACAACTTTGATGAACTTTTATGATCATCTACTGTATTGCTTGGCAACTGTGAACATTAAAATAATGAACAATATACCTTGGTGAAAGAGCTATTTATTCTGGTGATTAATAATCCTTTTTTACCTGTTCAGCTGATATGTTTAATACTTAAATGTTGATTATTTGTTGATTGCTATTTTGGGGTTTTAAGATGCTCTTTTGCGTTGTCTACAAACACTGCATGGTAAAATCACTGTAAGACAGGGGTTTCCAGATATCACAAGTTTATTGTGGCTTATTGCATAATTTAATGACTTTTACATTTTTGTTCTAACAGACACACAATCAGGGAGTGGTATTGGCTGACACAAGCTTTAAAAACAGACCTGTGATGTAAATTTATACAAACACTGGAGACATAACAATGTGATGGGGATATACTGTATAAAGTGTGTGTGTTGAAACACTACATGAGTTCAATTTAACAGTGACATCATGTCTGTTGCCTTTTATAATGGAAAAAAACTAAAGAATTGAGAAAGAATTCCTGTAATTTACTTTCAGGACTACAGTGTGCAGCGGTGTCCCGGGGAGTTTGAGGCCAGTTGATGTGCAGTTGGAGAATTTAACCACGGACACTGAGAGACTGGGCGTGTTCTGCGTCAAAGATAACGGTCAGTTTTAAACAACTGAAACTGGAGAAGGGGACTGTGTTTTTTCACTTATGAGGGATCATGAGGGACTATTTCATGTAACACATACTTAAATACTTTAGCCTTTTCCATACCGCATGTGAAAACCGAAGAGCAAAAGCACGTGTGTTAGTTTCAGCGCCAACAAATAGGTGTTCTCAAACTTTTTAGGACAAAGACCACCAAATATAATGATCTTGTGAGAGCCTCCTTTCATTGAATAAATAAAGGTAAAATCCAGACTATAAATCCAGACTATATTTCAACTAATTACAAAATAGCGAGGATACAGAGTAATTGCCATCTAGGTGTAAATGTGCTTCCCATCTTCTTGTTAATTATATTTCCGCTATAGTAAAAAGTAATATTTAAAAAAATATATATGATTAAACTTTATTTGGAGTGCTACTTTGGGCACAATGTGTATTTATTAATATTAAGCCTGAATTAACTCAATTGAAAACATCTTAAATATTTCATTGTTCTGTCTCAAGATGTACACCTGTGATGTTTTCCTAATTTAACTAAGGCCTAGTCCTGGCTTAAGATAAACCCCATTTGAAAAACTGGGCCTTAATATCATTATTAAGGAGGATTGTATGACCAGCTACCAAATTAACCAGTAAGCAGACTTTTAAGTTTAATATAATAATTGTACAATTGCATTGTATTAAGCACATAAATATGCAAATGTATTTGTATTTCTAGGTCTTTTTACAGTATTTATTTTTTACTACAATCACATTGTTAAAGACTCTCAGCAGCCAACCTTCTATATACAGTACATCTTATAATTTGATGTTAATAACAGTATTATTTATTATAGCTTTTTCTATAGCTGTCACTATAGAATGCTGTCCCAATGTGAGCCTGACAGTATGCAGTGTGAAACTGGCTTTACATCCAATTTAACATTTTCTCTTTTATAACTTATGATATTCTCTTTACCTTTCATCCATCAGATGCTCCATGTGGGCAGCCACCTTCATTCCCACACTCACATCTGCAGGGAAAAACTGGTCTGGACCTGGGGGGTGAACTTCTGTATACCTGTGACCAAGGGTACAAACTTCCCAATGGACATACGGGCTTCAGCCTGCTTTGCGACAGTTGTGGAGAATGGTATGGCCTGGTGCAGCATTGCGTGAAAGGTGAGCTAAGAACACGATGATGATATTTAAACATAAAAAGAGCCCTGCTGAATATGAGACAGAGGCTCCGAGATACATAACTCTTGAAGTTCAAAGGGTTTACTTGGCTTTTGGGTGTAGCTGCGTAGTCTTCAATATGTTTTATTTACTGCAGATGATCCTGAAGGCCACATCGACTATGAAGATAAGTTCACAGATGGTCATCTCTTTGAGAATCCGAGGGAGGAGCATCATATTTCTTTGAATCCAGGAGGAACGCAGTCCACTGTTCATGAAATAAAAGAATCCTCTCCAGAGCCTGAGCCTGATCCAAAGCCAGTCATGTCTGAGGAGGAGAAGGAGAATGATGGAGATTCAGCTATGTCAGTCACTGAGCCTCCAGTGTCTCAACTCAGTCAGAAGCATATGTTCTGGTTTCCTTCAGAGGCCTTCCAGGAAGAGAAGGAGCAGCCGAGTATCACCATTGATTCCTCCTCTGCTAAAAAGCCCAATGAAGATCAGAGTCACATGACGGTTAAAACAACCAACAGCCAGTCTGATTCTGATGTTATCAAAGAGGAGAGTGACGGTCCGACAGATCCTCCCACTGATGAACCTACCAGTCCCAGTGCTGGCAGCTCAGACGAGTCCTGGCTAGATGGATACCCTGTTACTCAGGATGAAGATAAAGCTGGAGGTGAGTCCACAGGGGAGGCAGGAGCAGAACAAGGTGCAGAGACCTTGACTGGCCACTCAGAAGTTGAGGTGTTTGAGGATGTAACCAAAAACCCTGTGGAAGAAGAGACCGGGGCTTTGATTGGCAATCCTGAAGAGGACGAAGATGGAGAACTAAAAAATACTGAAGACACAATCCACAGTAAAGGAGACGAGGAGTTTGGTAAAGGAACAACCAGACATGAAAAGGAAGAGTCTGTTGTAACACTTTATGAGGAACCAACTGAAGGACTTTCAGAAGATGACATTGTGAAAGAAACATACACACCAGAAAAAACAGACTCTGATGGATCCATAACATTGGGGTTTGATGGTGTTACTGACAGTCCAAAAGGTTTGGAGGTGAAACCTACCACCTTCATTACTCAGATCACACCCATTCCACATAATATTGCTGTAAGCAAGCGCCCTGTACCTTACACACAGGCTTCTGCTCCTGAAAACGTGAGCACCAATCAAGGCAGCTTGGGCCCTGAGAACACATCCACTCCTTCTGGGATGGTACATCTGGACGGGCCACCTGATTATATCACCAGCATGCCAACACCTGTCATCAAGGATCCATGGCAAACTTTCGATGACCACTTCCTGGAGCACATCCCTGGTCATGTCCCAACTGAAAACACTGAAAATCAAAATGTGATGGAACGAGGTGGAGATGGCAGCCTGGATCATCAACAGGAGCGGGCTGGAGAAGGTGCTTGTGCAGAAGACCCCTGTCACGGTTCAGGCCGCGGGGCCATGATTGCGGCCATTATCGTCGGCATCGTAGCAGCGGTGGTGGGAGTCGTCTTGGGGGTGTGGTGTTATAAAAAGAGGCAACAAAAGAGCTCTCACTACCAGTTAAATGGGACTAACAGGCAAACACAGTGCATTGAATTACAACAGACTGTGTGAAAGTCATGAAACCACACAGCATACTCAACCATCCATACAAAGCCATTTATGTGTGAACATTACAGTCTGCGTCCACCGGGGCTCAGCAAAATCAAGAGTAGAAAAAGTGAAATCTATCTGTCCATCTATCTATCCTTCTATCAACTGTCTTTTTCTAGATAACAAAACTTTCTGTAATCAACGCTCAGAGTTGAGAAACTTTGCTTTTCTAAATTTAAAGTACTTATATTACTTTCTTTAATTTTTTCCATCAACCTCGAGAACTGCATTGGAAATAATCCCAATTCAATTCTGAATGCCACACAACAGTGACTTTCATACTAACACAAGGAGTGTCTCTGTTTAACACTCTTTTATCGCACAAGTTTGGATTGTTTAGTGCTTAGTTAATGTTTCAGTTGTTTTCTTTTTCTTTATCCTTTCATTGTATTGTGGATCATTGACTGCATTGTCATTTGACTGTGCGTCGATGCATGTGTGTACGTGGTGACCGTCTGTCCAGATTTTGTAGGTGTGTATAGCTTTCTCCATAAGTGAGTAATCCTGTTCTAAGAGAATCATTGTGACTTGAGCCTGTTTTGGTTTTGAAAGAAAGCAGTCAGTTCAAAGAGTACAGTTGAACGGTTGGTTGAACTGTGTGCATAATTGAGTTTCTAGCTTGCAGACAGGTGAGACATTCTGGTCAGAGGAACTGAGGGTGAATTCTGATTGGCTTTCAGCTCTTATAGACCTAAAGCAGGCAGAATAAATAGCTTTCATCCCTAAATTTAGCATACAATGAGCATTTGTTCATTTCATCCCCTTTTCCCTATAAATAAGCGACTTTCTTGGGGTTGAGCTCAGGACTCAGAAAGATTCACACTCACAGACAGGTGAGACATTCTTCCCAGAGGAACTAAGGGTGGATTCTGATTGGCTTTCAACACATTTACAGCCTACCGAGTTTCAGTTTATTTTGAAAATATATGTAGTGATATAAAAGTTTCATCATCGCAGATTATTTTCCACATATATTGTCCCATATATCTCTTTGATGTTCAGTGCAAACGTTTCGGTCATGTCTTATACAAGATATTAAGTTCGTTTATGAGGCATATTTATATCATGTGTATTATAAATGTAAAAACTTGATTTTAGAACTAGTGAATTAAAACAAAACAAACACAAATCAGATATTTCTAGAATAACTTTATATTTCAATTGTCATGAGGTCAAACATATAGTAGGCTATGCTATTTTAGATAATATTAAAAATAGGAACTTACGTATAGTAAAGCCATTTAGCCTATTTCGAGGTGTTGTTAGAGCAAATGTAGCATTTTTTATATTTTTGAATGAATTATAAATGAAGAAAAGTGGAGTAAAACTTTGTGAATTTTGCAGGGTCATTTGTAATTATCCAATAGTGATCGACTTACAATATTAACATTATCTAACTGTTTGGGTATTTTTGATTGTTGGCTGTTGTTGTTGTTGTCGTCTTTTAATCTACCCTATCTAATGAGTGTGCGTATAAATAGTAGGCTTACGCCAAATAAAAACTAAAACTCATGGGTAGGATTGGATTGTGGGTAAATGAATATCATAGGCGACGCATAAAACTGCGTATATGCACGCCATCAAAGTCGATTTTTGCGCATGAATACTACGAATTTTCGTTATTATTTGGCGGTATAGCATGTTTATATGCATTTTCATGACACCGGGCTGCTTTTAGCTAATATGATTTCCAGCCCTGGCGTCTTTAACAGAGCTAGCGCAGTCTTATTTTACATTAGGACGCTTTTATCCAAAGATACTTAAAAATGATGAAAATCACAAGCAATTTATCAAACGAGAGCCAAAACACTTGCATTTACCTACAAAATTATCAAATTTCCTAGATCAAGAAATCTGTTCAAGTTGGCTGCTATTATAGTGGATAAACAGACGAGGAGCTTATCATAAAATTGGCCATTTGTGAGGTAAATGTGAATAACTATTTTATTTGCTCTGATATCTTCTGAAAGTTATTTTCTGAGCTGTAAAGTGTTTTTTTTTATTGTGATGTAGAACTGTGAGGCTTCATACTCTTTGTTCTATGAATCTGTAATCATTTCAATTCCATTTGAAGCTAAAACTGCTTGGTATTATCAACATTACACTGCAACAATGTCAGTTAGATGTGACATGAGGGTATCTGACTAAACATAGCTGTGGAAAACTAACGGAACATTAACCAATAAATTACTTTGGGGGGAAAATGGCCGCTTTAGTCTTCATTGGTGTCAACATTACTTGAATGGGCTTAAAAAAACATTTCCTTCCTAAAATAAGACTGCAAACATTTGCATAGTGTTGCCAGGTGTCTCTGTATGTGTGTAAGAGCAGCAGAGCCAAACCTGATATCACAAAAGAGGGACATGTTTTCTGTCTATCCTGTCGTTTTTACCACAAAACAAAGACGAAACACTCAGAAACACTCCTGCATACAAATACTCACACAGCGGGAGAACAGAGACTTATTTAAATGTGTTTGAACATGGAGTATCTGTGCAGTTTATCACACCATAGTAGGAAAAACCCACAGAGAAAAGGAAAGAAGGGGTAGGGGAAGAGGAACGAGAGATGTGGAGAGAGACTGGATTAAAAAATGTCTGTCCGC
Organism: Enteromius viviparus; assembly: GCA_032353835.1. Lineage (NCBI taxonomy): Eukaryota > Metazoa > Chordata > Actinopteri > Cypriniformes > Cyprinidae > Enteromius > Enteromius viviparus. The sequence continues at coordinate 347,302 of JAUCNO010001174.1, read as the reverse complement.
ATGCACTCTTAAGGTCCAGTGTTTAGTCTTTTGCTATTATATTTAGACTGCTTTTATGGGCAGGCAATACAGGTTCAGCCTTTGAAATAGACATGTTTGTTTGAGTTCTTCTAAGCAGCACCATTTTACACATATTTTGAATAATAGCCAAGTGAACATTTGTGAAGTTTTCAACAACAACATATTAGTGCCAACATTTGGTCTAAACAGATTGTGTGAGGCTTGGCATAATCAAAAAACTGCTAAGCTCAAGATCTTAAAGAAAGTCAGTTCTTCTGAAATGCCAAACACACAAATTGTACAGCAGAAGGAAGATTGTACAAAGATATTGTAACACCTGAGGTTACATAAATTAATTAAAGCAACACAAATCTAAAGAATGACTGATGAATTAGCCAGTACTTAAAAATACAAAAGTGGTGAGTTTAAGCATTTCCATTCATATTATTTATTACAACAGCATCTGTGGGAAACAGCTAAAAAGAAAATACATTTTCAGTGTTTAATCAGCTCTTTGGGCTCAATTCTGCCTGGATTTCTTCACATGGTAACAACACTGCTTGTATTGTATCCAGCATAGAAAAGCAATATTTATTAAAACAACCCAACCAACAAAACAATGTGGTGCATAATCTGTACTTACATGTGTAAATGAAAATTTTACTACAAATGTGTACAGTATATCAACACTTCCAATCACCAACCCCTAAATAAATACAAGAACAAAAACGGTACAGGATGGTGAATACCTTTATGGTCGTTTTCACAATGTTTTCATTTCAGTGCAAATAAAATCACTTTCTTATTCATTCTCAGGACCAAGATATTCATCAAGAAACTCTAAGACTTCACCCTGAAAGAGAAAAGTGGTTGAAGGAAGAGTTAGAGAGAAAATGGTGTTTATTTAAAATGTACCATGGCACCAGTGTTAACTATTACGGTTAACTAAAGCAAATTTATCATTTTCATTTAGCTTAACTTTCTAAATTGACTAAAAACACTAAAACTAAAATTTTAATAAGACATATTTAAAAACAAATGACAAAAAAACACACAATTACTAGAACTTTAAAAACTTTTAAAATATTGAACAACAACAAAAACGGCTATCCACCTTTTTCCTCAACACGGAAGTAAGCCTATGGTTAAGGCTTGGTTGTTTAGATGGGAAATAACGAGGAAAATAACAACGTGCAATAAACGGTAAAACTGTACTAAATGCCAGTGTATTCATAATTAAGGTAATACATTTAAATAACATGACAGGACACACCAATTTTTATTATAAAGCAGCAAAACAAACTATTTTGTACAGCTAAAAATAGCGGGACGCGGATGAGACCGGAAGCTATAACGTACTTTACAAATGGCGGCACCCATATTTTGTTTCAGGAATAAGGTGAATAACAGTATCACGAATAACATCACATTGTAATTAAATAAGCATAAAACACTTTTATTTATCAGCCACTAGAGGACGGTGTGACAAAAAGTAAACTGTTCAGAGTGAATTTGTAAGCGTAGTGCGCACCCAAGTGACCAAAACTCACACTACAAGCATTCAGCACTGCTCGGCGTATTTCAAGAACACCTTCATGTTTGTGAATATTCAACAAGCATCCAAATAACCCATGCACAAACACTCTCAGCTCTCACCTCATCATCTGACAGTAACTTCTGTTTGGCAAATTGTAGCATCTGCAGCTGTAGCGTTGTCTGATTGTAGTACCGCACTGCTTCCTGTCATGTGAGAATGCATTATGAGTACAACACCAACCATCTAAATGAAAAAGATGCATTTATTCATTATTTACCATGATGTGAGACACCTACCGCTCTAGGGAAGAAATCCTCATCAGCCAGGCCAAATTTTTCTCTGTGGAACCGATAATACTCTACATTATTCTTCATCACCTCATCACTTGGATCAAAGAGCATGTAGCTGGCCACACATGGTACAGCGTTCTTCAGATCATTCACTGTGTGAGAATGAAGAAGAGAAACGGAAGCATATGTTTCGTGTGTCAGTTATACACATTTGGCTTCGCATAGGTTGCCATTTAAACGGAACTAAACAGAACAGACTTACATTTATAAAAAGCAAACTGGAGGTAGTGGTACATGGTTGCCACAAATTTCTCAACAACAAATCCACCTACAACTGGCGTGAGCTCGCTTTCACAACGAACCTTTCTCTCCAGAACCTCTGTGTAATGATCTGAAGACAAAAACAGTTTTGTTATGTGTCAGCTAAAGTTACAAAGGATTTCAGAGGCAAACATGACAAGAGCAGCAGGTATATGCCAACCTGCAATAGACGGGTACAAATCTTTGAAGTCTTTGATCTGCCTGGATCCCTCTGACGCTGCGATGCACTCATCATACACTTTGAAATAGTCTCTCAGTGCCAGCTCCATATCTGACACCGACGTTCTGAAGTTATCACCATTGTACGCCCGCACGGCCCGAATGAACAGTGTCTGAATAAAAAGAACCTGCATTAACCATATGTTACTGTGTAACTATGTAACTACAACTCTGTTTATAACCTTCAACATACATATTACAGTTGTATACATTTATCTGAGCTTGCATATTTCTCATTTTATCATTTAAAACACATTTGTTATTATTATCAGCAAAGAAAAAAAATATTTGAGAACTTAATTAATTTCAGGATGTCTTAGCATTTAGCTTTACCCCATTTTGCTTTAATGGCAGCAGCTCTAAAGGAACATTAACAAGATTTGATTTGCTTTGATTCAGTGTTTGGTGTCTGGGGTCTCACCTCATATGACTTGGTTTCCAGGTCTTTCAGATGTTCGTCAGCTCCAGGCAAACTCTTGTAATAGTTCATGTTTCTCTGCATCATCTCATCATCAGGATGCTTCAAGAGGAACGTGTACGCTGCAGATACAGCTTTGGCCAAGTTAGCGCTCTGGAATAGTTCATAATAATCCATTTTGTCAAATATTTCCAAACCAAAACTCTACACATAAAATATTCAAACAAATTATGGTGCCTAAAATGGTAAAAACACAGATTTTAAAGTACCATATATTACCATACAAGTACCATATATGTTATTCACCATAGCTATTCTTTTGACATATGAACACTGAATCAAGCATTATTTTATTAATTGAAGATCCATGTGTAATGATGGTTGGTACCATGGCTTACAATAAAATGTAAACAACAAAAAAAGTACTATGTTTTTCACTGTTCTATCTATTACCATGTAACAGTATTGCAAACCACTCACTTGCCCTTAAACTAGCTTCAGAAATAATTGTAGATGTTATGAGAGAAAGTTAATGTTTTGTAGCAGACTCACTTTGAAGTAAGCAAACTGCAGGTACTTGTAGGGTTCACGTTTCTCGAACTCCTCGATGGTTTCACGGCGGGGGAGCGCTTGTCTGAAGGCAGGTAAGCCCTGCTTGCATCGCTTCAGACACTGAGCTCGCTTCATCACGTTACCGAAGGCGTGCAGCTCGGGGAAGTCGCTGAAGCGCGTCTCGTCGTCGAGGCGCACCGAGCTGCAGTTGAGGTTACAGAAGGCCTCGCTGTCCCTGAGCAGCCGGTACAGCCGGAGACTCATCTCCAGAAACTCCACGGTCTCGGGCCACTTCTCCTCGCTGTACTGGTCTAAAGCGTGTCGGTACGCGGAGTCTAGGGGCATTAGCTCGTGCCGTGGGAAACTGCGAAAGCTGTATTTCTCATACTGCGCAAGAACGCAAAAAGAAAAACAGAATAAAAGAAATGCAAGCCTGAGGCAGTGCGATGAGGAGGCCATGGTCCCGTACGGGAATCCCAAAGTAGCCTACGCAGGAGTGTGAGAGCACAAGACCCGCCCGCTCCGCAGCCTCTCCACGTCCCCAAAGCACACCCTTCCCCCAAGCAGCTAAAAAAACATTGCAGTGATTTACTTAAATATATTTATATATTCGTCAGATCCCAGCGGTAGCATTTTACTTATAAATCTGAGTGGTCGGATTCTTCTCATAGACTTAGTTAGGCAAAGTTCACACAATCTCTCTCTTTTCATGGCTTCTGTAAGTAGTTTAGCTTTGTCCCTTTGAAAGATATTTGTTTCCACACTGCAGGGAATGTATGTAAACTATGTCATTATACAGGCCTACATACACAATTACAAAATCCGGTGTGTAGCCTAGCCTATTATATAATGTAAGTAATTTATTAAAACATTATTCACGATACAAAATGAATAAAACTTGAAGCTAAAGTGAATGGATGCATTTTAACTGTAAGAAGAATCTGCATCTGACATTTTATAATACATGCATTATTCAACACGTACCGAATTATAATAAGGAGACACATTATATGATCTGATCTAATGAAAAAAAATGTTTTAAAAGGCCTGTTGCACTGTATGGTGGGCCCTCTATAATTACATGCTCATAAACCCCCATCATAAAGCGCGAGCCGCCCCTCTCTGTGCCACGTAGAAAACATTCCAGCCTCTAGGCCTGCATTTCCGCATTTTCCCTGCAAAACGGAGCCCTTTCCTGCGCAATCCCCGTGTAAAGTGACTCCAGAAGCCACAGGAAGAAGTTAGAAGAGGGAGTTTGAAGATCCATCCACCACGTCTACACACTTCCCCGCTCAACTACAGCGAGCGAGAGGGATTAAGGAAACCGCTGCGGTGCCCGAAAGCAGCAATAAGAAACTTGCGAAGCACACACGGAAGATGATACAGTTAACGGTCCAGATGATTCTCCTGGCTTTCCTAGTTACATTCGTGGCGTGCAACGCTCCGCCGGTACCGTTAGATGACATCGTGATTGAGAAGACGTTCACTCCGGAGCGCTGCGACCGTACGGTCAAGTCTGGAGACTATGTTCGCTACCATTACATCGGCATGTTTCCTGATGGAAAGAAGTTTGACTCTAGGTTAGTTTGACCTCCATTGTTCATCTTCTCACCTGGCCTGAAGCCATTTGCTTTTGTTGAGTTCACAGTCTGTGGAGCCACGCAAGCAGAGCAGAGGGGACTTGCTCAGTTATTGTGAAGCATGCACTTTTACTTTTGCAAAAGCACGTCATATACATCTACAGTTGTTGTTTTTTTTAAAAGCTTACATTTTGTAAAGGTTAATATGGAATGATTGCAGAAGTCAGTGAATTTATGAATGCATAAGTGGACCAACGAATGAATGAATGAAGTTTGGTGAATGGATGCTCATAATGATAAATGAAAGGGAATCCTTTTTCAGCTTTTTAAAGAAACTTAAAATTTCGAGGTTGTAAGTGAAACAAAGATCATTGGAGTATATTGTACAATAATACTCTTTCTTCTTGATCATGAAAAAAAATGAATTCTGTGTTTGTAATTATATATATATATATATATATATATATATATATATATTAGTGCAAATTAAATTAATTAAATTTGTTTTATTTATTTATTATTTATTTATTGCAATTTTATTATTGCATCACCTTATTTTAATTTAATGTAATTTCTAAAGAAGAAAAAAAAAAAATATATATATATATATAATTTAAATAAGAAAACTGTGATATAAATATTTTCAGAGAATTTATTTTAGATCGAGTTTATTGTTCTTAACCCATTTTTCTAATGTTTGTTAATGTGTGTATTTGCAGTTATGACCGTAGCACCACCTATAATGTGTTTGTCGGCCGGAAGCAGTTGATCGCTGGGATGGACAAAGCTTTAGTGGGCATGTGTGTAAATGAGCGATGGATGATCAAAATCCCTCCACAGCTTGCTTACGGAAAGAACGGTTATGGTAAACACACTTTTCAAAAACACAGTGAATGTCTCTCAGTGTAGGTGCCATTAGCACATTTACATTTAACACACTAGGTAACATGCTAATGCGAGAAACTCACTAAGACCTACAATTCCCATGATTCTCGTGAACTCCTGCTGAGTCACCAGGTGGAGAGAGAGGGAGAGGGGGGAAGTTGAACAGACTGGGGTGTGAACTCCTAAGGCAAGTGATCTGAAGAAGAATGTTGAGCCATGTCCACTTGTCAGAACTAGTTGTGGAGATAGTGTGTGTCTGCCCAATTTAGCTTCAGGAGCCACAAACAACTGCACATATATAGAACAGATTAAATTAAAAGTAATCTCAGGTGCATTAATCTCTTGATTAGCTCTTCCAGTAAAATACACAGTACACAGGGTGGCACACTTCCCCTCGCACTGTAGTAGCAAAATACAACTAATAATACAGCCTTTATAGTGAACACAAAGACTAGATCATTTATTGTCCTTCTTTTGACTAGCTGGTTTTAATCATGCTCAGTGGACAGATTTCAAAGCTGCCAAGCTGGTTTGGTTTTTATTTCTCACAGTATTTTTATGTCATTCCTGGTCAGGTGACATCATCCCTCCAGACTCCATCCTTCACTTTGATGTGCTGATGTTGGACATTTGGAACTCAGAGGACAAGGTGCAGATAAAGACCTACCACAAGCCAGAGAGCTGTAGCCGCACTGTACAAGTGTCTGATTATGTCCGCTATCACTACAACGGTACTCTGCTCGACGGCACGCTGTTCGACTCCAGGTGAGATCAGTTCAAATCAGTTAGTCCAGTGATTCAATGACTCATTCATTCGAAGTCGTTTGAATCAAATGACTCATATAGACAGTCCCATGTCTCCACCTACTGGCGAAATCCTGTAACAAGAGCCATAAAAAAATAACACTAATAACAGGTTTATTGTTTATTAAAAAAAAGAGTAAAAAAAATACATATGTAAAATTAAATATGATTAAAACAAAACTATAAAATAATGTAATTGTAAATTTATTGTGATGAATAAATATAATTTTTTTTTATTAATAAATAATAAATACATCTAACAGTACTATAATGACTATACTATTTATAATATATATTTTTAAGTCTATATTTATACACTCTTGGACCTCTTGACCAATCAGATTTAAGAACCAGAACTAACAGCACAATAATGTGTGCATGCGATATATGGTGTATATGTTAAAATATATATTTTTAAAGTAATCAAAAAATTTATAAAAATCAATTTATAAAATCAGAAATAATACATGAACATATTTAATTTTTGTACAAAAACAGATAAATTATTATATGTGATTGTTTATTTATTTATTATTTATTAAGAAAAAATATTTATTTTTTTAAACTAATGTGTGGATGTCTGAATTTTATGTATTTCCCAATACTTCTGTTTTTTTCATTTGTAGTCACACACGTATGCGCACTTATGACACTTACGTGGGGATTGGCTGGCTCATTGCGGGAATGGACCAGGGGCTTTTGGGAATGTGTGTGGGAGAAAAACGCATCATCACCTTGCCACCTTTCCTTGGCTATGGAGAGAATGGAGATGGTGAAAGTCAATTTATTAAAAATACATACTTATCAATATCATATAAAATTAGCATTGCAACATCCAGTTATCTCCACTTACAGGAAGTGACATCCCCGGTCAGGCCTCTCTGGTGTTTGATGTGGTTCTGCTAGACCTTCATAACCCCAAAGATGAAATCTCAGTGGAGATGCAAAGCCTTCCAGATCCCTGTCCACGCAAGAGTGAAGTAGGAGACTTCATGCGTTACCATTATAACGGATCCCTGCTGGACGGCACATTCTTTGACTCCAGGTAAAAACCCTTGATTTGAACAGAAACAGGTTTTAAAGTGATATACAGTGCACTTATGCTTTTGTTTATGTTTCAGTTACTCAAGGAACCGCACATATGACACTTACATCGGTAAAGGCTATGTGATCGCAGGCATGGACCAAGGACTCCTGGGTGTGTGTGTTGGAGAGCGCAGGAGGATTGTTATCCCACCTCACCTGGCATATGGAGAAGAGGGCACAGGTGTGTGCTGATCAGCCCCTTTATAGTCAAAAGAAGAAGAGGTTATCTTTTATCTTTGTACTGATCTCCTCTATCTCCTCATACAGGAACTAAGATCCCTGGCTCAGCTGTGCTGGTGTTTGATGTCCACATCATTGATTTCCACAACCCATCTGATACAGTTGAGATCACCAGTGTGAAGCCGGAGAATTGCACATACAGTGCAAAACGTGGGGACTTTCTCAAATACCACTACAACGCCACTTTAATGGACGGCACTTACATCGGCTCCACGTGCGTTGCAATTACACGTTTGTGTATTGTGTCGCTTTTGCATGCATTTAACTTCATATTTTATTATAAACAAATTACTAGCAAATATTATGTAATTCATGTTTTCTCTTACGTCTGTTTGTAACTGCAGGCACACCTTTGGTAAGACATATGATGTGGTTCTGGGGTCTGGACAGGTGGTCATAGGCATGGAGCAAGGCCTTACAGGAATGTGTGTCAGAGAGAAGCGCAAGCTAGTCATTCCACCTCACCTTGCCTATGGAGAGAGGGGAGTAGGTAAGACATCCTGCCACAGACACAAAAACAAATGTTGTGTAGATAGATACATAGATAGTTGCATTAGTTAACTAGAATAATTAACTTGAACTAACAATGTTTTTTATGTACCTTAGGTAATTTTAATTTCAATATTTAATAATACATAATTAAAATCCCAAGACATATCTTTTAATATTATTCAACTCACTTCAGCCAACATAAACTTACAGTTTGCATTTTTATTAAAGATTAATAAGTATTTGAATAAATTAGTTACTCGGTGAAAATTAGTGTTAGTTTAAACATTCAAAAGAAATGTGACATTATTCTAAAGTTTTATGGGTCTTTTTATTTCTAGCTGTGCTGAATTCATTTACTAAAATAACTGACTCATGAGTCAAACTGACTCACAATCTGAGCAAAATATCAGATGCCTATTATTTGTCAAATAAAAATGTTATGTTGCATGTGTATAATGTAACATGATGTTATGTTAAACATGTTACAACAATGCTTAGCTCTCTGCAGGCTCCCTGATTTTCTAATTGCAATTTTATGGTGGTTTCACCAGAGGGAGCCAAAGTAAATTCTTCTAGCAACCTAAACAGCTAAACTAACAATTTAGTTGCTACTGTACTGCTATTCAGTGATGTTGCATGCTAAAATTCCACTTTTACTACTTTTGTCATGTCTTCCTGTGGCAGCACGAGTACTATGCTAGTATATTTAGTTCAAACTTCCATAGATTATTAAGCACTATTTTATGCTTAGATGGGGAGGTCCCTGGAAGTGCCGTGCTGGTGTTTGATGTTGAGTTGGTGGACCTGGAGGAAGGTCTTCCTGAAGGCTACATGTTTGTGTGGAACAGTGATGTCTCGCCCAACCTATTCAGTGAGATGGACAAAAACAAAGATGCACAAGTGGACACTACTGAGGTATATTGATTTATATCGTGAGTGCATGCTTAACAGTACACCTCACAAATGTTTATTAAGCTGATTTCTCCATTGTCTCTTCCATACAGTTTTCAGATTACATCCTCCTGCAGGTAGAAGAGGGCAAAGGTCGTCTGGCACCAGGTTTTGACCGGCAACGTATCATAACGAATATGTACGATAATCAGGACCGCAACAAGGATGGACGAATCACAGAGGATGAGTTTAAACTCAAGGCAGATGAAGCAGCCGCTCATGATGAGTTATGAGGCTGGACTCAGGGATGTAGGGTTGTGATTGGTTGTCTTGTGGTCGGATATTATAAATGGGAAGGGTATAAAGAAACTGAATTTGCCAGTGAAGTGTCACTTCGTGATGTTGACTTTAGATGTTTGTCAGAGGGTGTGTGCATGTGTGAGTGTGCAGAATTGTGTTTAAATATGATTTTTTTGTACAGTTCTCTGAATGTTTGTAAGACTCTTAAGTGATACAAAGGTGCAAAACATTACTTTGTAAAAAAATCCCTTTAATAAACACATTCCAACCCCCAAAGTGTTATTTCAGTATTTCCCTAAATCGCTGTTTTATTACAACTTAAAAACAAATATTGCTTTCCATTAATCTTGCTCATGGTACCATGACCAGTGTTTCATTAACCCGATCTAAGTAAACAGAGGTTGGGTAAAATCTTGTAGTTTCCTCTTAAATTAAACAGCTGCAAAACAACCACAATTTAATGTTTTATCTTGTGGATTGACAAGCTGAGATGTAACATGGTGAAATGGAGGTTTGTTATCTGAGGGTAATGTTAATGAACTCTTGAGCTTTGAATGTTTTCTTCACGATTGATGTGTTTCTGATAATGTTCCTTCAATCTTTGCAAATAGGAATAGCACTAAAGCTGTCACGACATGGTTTAAAGAACAATGCTTAGGTACAGCTTCAGCCTCTAAGTGACTGTGTCTGCCTGGTGTTGTTATAATCCTTTGCACGTGTTTCGGTGTGTGTTTAGTAGGTGTGGGCTGAGACTTCAAACAGGAACTGACTGTGACAGACGAAGGTAGTAGGCATAATATGCAACAAATTCAACTTTTCTGTCCTTTAGACAAAAATTAAAACGGCAGAAACTCTATCCCCAACAATGCTGTGATTACCAATACTGTCAAGCATTTAAAAAAATATTAACCTAAGCGTTTTTCAATTTTATTTTATTATTATTGTTTCTTTAATAAGTACAAAGTTAATCGAAGGTAGCACAAAGGTAACTAAGTGCTAGTAAAATTGATGTCTTAAATTTAAAGCTTGTTTTACCAAAAAGAGGAATCACATACCAATATACCAAAAACGTTTTTTTTTATCATCCAATGTGCTCCAAATTACAAGAAAAAACGTGAAAAGGATACATCCTTCTGCTCAAATACCACACAAAAGCACAGGCCTTTTTTACCCTACAATACCCTAATGACGAGAGGAAGAGAGAGAGAGCTGGGGGAGAGAGACAAACATAACACGCGGTGTTAACGTGATTAGTAAAATAAGTACACACTCGGTGAAGTGTGAGAATCCGGTTCGTATTTTGCTCTGTGCCCGAGGGCGGGTGTGACAGTGCCAGTCCTGCCAAATCACACACAAACGAGAGTGTGTGTTTAGAAACAACCGACAACTAAACTTGACACAGATAAACTACGAGGATGGCCGAGCCAGAAGACATTAGATGAGGCAAAGGTATTGCATTTTGTTGTTTTAAGTCCATATGGATTGCTTCTTCTCATTCTTTTTCACGATTGGTTCAAGTGAGAGAGTTTGACAGGTGCGACTCCATCTGTTAATTCGCCCTCGAGTGCCGGACATTTAACTAGTCTTACCAGCTTGATATAAAGTGCATTATAATACGTTTATGTGTATGATTTATGTGGAAGTTGATGTAACACTTGGCCTCGATGAAGTGGTAATTTGTTTACTTTTGTGTTGTTTGTCACTGTTTGTTCTGCGCGTGCGCGATGCAAGCATCGCTTGGTCTGTCTGCATCAGATATCTTAAATTAAACCAATGGGGTCAATTAAACTGATATTTGTAACATTTATGTTTAAAATTAATTTAGTGGTTCGGGAAACAAATGCATTCGGTTTACTGTTTTCTTTATTTAATATTGTTACGAAGGGATTCAGAGAGTTGTAAGAGAGTTGTTATATTTTATTTTAAAGGTGACATTTTGGCTCTAGAGAAAGGGTTGGGTTATTGAGTAAAACTAAAAATTAACATTTTATATAGAGTAAAAAAAGCTGAAAAAAGCATAGGAAATGTAATAATCTCTAACCACGTTGTTGACTATTTTAAAGTAACTGTACTTTATTAAAAATAATAAAAACTAAATATCACACGCCTATGTTGTTTTCCTAGTTTTGGGGATTTATTTCACATCTGTAAAACATTTAGGGGCAGTTTTCCGAACATGGTTTAAAACTAGTCCTATATTTAAAAAAAATTGTAAAATCTGTCTAAACTAGAAAAAGCTTGCACTGAGATATCGTAAAATACATCATTGTCATTGTTTGGTCTTAAAATGCTCACAGATAATGCATTTTTGTAAGACATGTTTCTAAAAATTCTTAATTGTCCTAAATTAGTAAAGGTCTAGTCCTGGCTTAATCTAATTTCTATCCGGGAAACCGGGCCTATCCCCCAGTTTCACAGACGAGGCTTAAGCTAGTCCCAGACTAAATTGCATGTCTGAGCTGTCTTAGATGGAAAAACTTTGCTCTTCTCAAATCTTAAAACATGTCAGTGTCATTGTTCTGTGTTAAGATGCACACCTGTGTTATATTTTCTTCTAAGGCGTTTTTGTAAAAGTTGCTTAAATATCTTAATTTAACTAATGCCTAGTCCGGGCTTAAGCTAAGCCCCATTTGTTAAATCGGGCCTGTATGTGTTTATAAATTCATATAACTAAATAATATATAATATATATATATAACTAAATAATATAACTATATTCTTTAGCAAACCTCGAGAAATTATTTATTATATGCATTGTTAATGTTTTGATGCATAAATTCCGTTGTAGCATTTCTGCAGTTGTTTGTAGAGTTTGATTTGATTTTTCTGATTTATTAAACAAAATTGTTATTTTTAGTTTAAATTTTTTTTTAATTAATATAAAAACATTTTTATAATAGTGCTTATACTGGGGCCTGTTATTCCTTGTACTGTCTTTTTAGATTGTCATTTAATTTCAGGTCAGGTTATTGTGGAGTGCAACATGGTAGTAAAGCCAAACAGCGTGTCTGAATCATCTTTTAATCTCAATATTGAGAAGGAAATACTGCGTCATTGAGCAAATTCATGAAAAAATATTTACAAGAAGAGGGAGAAGTCTCAAGACTCCTTACAATGATAGAGCATCAGCAAAAACATACAATCAAACAAACAAACGAAAAAAAGTCAGCGTACTGGATATTTAAGCACTTCTTACCAAAAACATGATCTGTATTCCAAACTATATTTGAATAAATTTATTCATAATATATTTACAGAATACCTTAAATGTACAACATTCACGCCTTGTATTCTGTTATCGTTTTTAGGATGAATTAGGCACACATTTTCGAACAATGAGTTAGGGTTGTATTAAACGCAATCCATACACCGATGTACAATGATTAAAACCACATCCAAAAGAAATATATTGCATGTTTTTCACGTTTTACGCATACATTTACATTCTAGACTTTTCCAAAGCTGCTAAGCTGCTTCTAATCTCGGTTTTTGTGGACAGTAACTGCCCTGACTTGCAACATAATCTGTTTTTACAAATAGCCATTCTACAGTAGAGCATAAACCAGGGGTCTACAGGCCCCTACAGAGGGGGGCAAGTGCGTGCAATGGGTTGGGATGGGGGAAGGGCGGCGTTAGTGCTAGCTACACATATAATACAATTAGAAATGTTGAAACTTTTGTACTGGACCAGTGTGAAATGAAGGTGGCTGTTAGTTTCCATTCCCACTCAATGAAGTGTGATTGACAAGGTCTGGAATTCGATGAAAAGGTTCCTACAGGGCAAATGAAATGAGTCTGGTCCTCACAGTTACAGATGAGGAAGAACGGGTCCTCACAAATCAGATTCGGGCATGTCCGGAATGTCTGTAATATTCGGCATTACGTATCCAGTGCTGCAGCTACCGTTGAGCATGACGTCTGCGCTCGAAGCAGGTCCGCTCTGCTTCCGGTAATTGGCTGGCATGGGCGACGGAGCTTCACTCGGTGTCTTCGCATTGAGAAGACTTGCATCGTCTTCGTCCTCTTCTCTGTTCCTACAAGCAGTGTCTTTTATAATGCGGCCTTTTTTATAGGAGACAGTTGACAGGCCTCCTAGGTTCTCGTCGATGATGTTCAGCCAGCGCAGCATAAAAACCACAGGCACAGGGAGGATGGCGGTGACCACCAGTGAGATGCAGACAGCCAGGCCCCAGGGCGGATAGCTGAGAGACTGTTCTTGAGCCTGAGAACAGACACTGCAATTGGATTATTCTGGCAAAGAAATAATGCCACTTTAATCCTGTGTTAAAACTAGATAGAAGGACTTAGAGCAACCAGAGCTTAAAGGAATAATTCACCCAAAATTAAAAAGTTTACAAAAAATACAACGCCTATGGGTGAAATAATCTACAAAATATATCTGTATTTGCAAAACTTGCAAATTATGGCCGCATTTTGGGCTAAAACATGTTTCAGAAAAAGTATTAAGCTTTTAAATTGCATATTGGCCTCTTTTCTTAAAGCTTCCTCGGAGATTACTCACCAGATGCTGGTTCCATGCGCTGTAGCTTGGAGGCGACAGTCCCAGCTGAATGATACTTGCGGCCAGAAGACCCAGCAGCAGCACTGGAGTGATAAACTTCCACATATAGTAATAATAGCGGTATGGAGTGAAACCAAGCATGTCCTTTAGATCCTCAAAGAACCTGAATGAACCCACAGGAGACAGAGATGTATCAGTGCCACAATCAGATGCTGCTTAATTCAGAACTAAGCTTGTTTTAAGATTTGTTGATTGTATATTGAATAATTATTGAGATTGCTATTTCAATTTGCTGTGATTTACATGTGATTTATATTTCAATGTATTTTGTATGTAATATAACTATAAATAACATATTTTTTATCATTTAATATATATTTTATAACTTACTTATGTTATTATGTAATTCTATGTGTGTTGAGTTGACAACAAATACTTCTTATTTAAATGTGACATTTAAGGCCCGGTTTCATAGACAGGCTTAGGCTAAACCAGGATTAGTCTGTCGTTCAATTAGTACATTTAAGTAATTTTATAAACATGCCTTTGTGCATCTTAAGGCAAAACAAAGGTCATTAATGTATTTTAAGATCAGTCAGTGAAAGTTTCTTTCAGCTGAAACAGATCAGATGTACATTTAGTCAAGGACTAGGGTTAAACCTTGTCTGTGAAACCATGGGTAAATTTCTTACTTTTTTTTAACTTTAGTTTTACTAATTTTAAATAGTAATTCCTAAGCATTAGACTAAATGTAAATCTGAACTATTATTTTACTACTTATCCTGGCTTACCCTGTCTATGAAACTGGGCCTTTAAAGTTTAATAACATATTTAAAAGTTAATAAGTTTCCATTATATATATATATATATGTGTGTGTGTGTGTGTGTGTGTGTGTAAATAAATATATGAATATATGAATAATCTACAAAATAATTATCGAATTAAATGTATTAAATGTAATGCCCTATTTTTAGCTCCAAAAATAAATAAAAAAATATTTGTATGTATTAAACCTTTCAACTGTATGCTGGCATTTAATATATATTTAGTAATTTAAATTAATTTAATTATTTTATATTATTTTAAAATAATCTCGATAGCAATTTGCAGCTCTTGTCACCAGAGGGCGCTGCAAGCTCTCTAACGGAGGAAGTGTGCGTAATTTGTACCAAGAGAGAGTGTCCACTCGGATGAGAAAATAGGCAGAAATAAAAACTCGCGGCAACGGCAGCTCGTCTTCAAACCTTTATACTTGCCTGCACACCACACTCCTCTCACACACATGTCACAGAGTTAGCACAAAACAGGGGAAAACCCTCTGGTAACGTAACAAACCAAAAAAAGATAGACGCGGGGATGAGGGGATTAAGTCAGCTGCGCGCGCTCACATCATCGTAACGCACGCATCTCTTAAAGGAACATTGACATTTATGGCATAACCAGCATCTAACATCAGGTGGCCTTTACAAACTTACTTGTCGGTACCGTAGACCCATGCCACAGCTACATTCTCCAGAAGAACAACGATGAGGAGAGGCAGAGTAGCAGAATAGTCATCAAACATGGCTACAAAATAGTTCCCAGATCGCTGGACAAATATTAAACCAATACAGAAGGCAAGTACACAGCAACCAACTGTAAAGAAAACAGAAAAAATATGTCTGTGATACAGAGGATTATTAACTTTTAAATGGTAGTGTCAACAGAGTATTTTTAATTTAATTTTTGACCTTTCTTTGAAAATCTTCTTGTCTTGACTTACACACAATATTGGTTTTTAATTATTGTTATTATTTAATTATTTTTTCGAATAGACTCGGGTCAAGTTGGCTAAAGATAGATATATCAAATGAAGATCTAATACATTCTTAAATGTGAGAAAATATAAACTAAAAGGAAGTAACTTTTGGCTTTGGCTGACCTGTGAGGTACTCCTTTCGTACTTTGAAAGTGTCCACAATGGGGGTGAGGATGCCCTGGATAGTGCCAAACATGCTGCCCAGCCCTAGATTGACCAACATTAGGAAGAACATGACGGACCAAAAGGGTGAGGCTGGGAAATGGGTCATGGCTTCAGTGAAGGCGATGAAAGCCAAGCCTGTGCCCTGAACAGCCTGTGAAAAGAAAGATAAAGGTAGCATTTTAGAACGCATTTAAAAACATGTAAAAGCACATATGCATACAAAGATAATATCTGATTAGTAAAAACCTGGCCGAGGACGAGGCTTGACTTGTTTTGCACTGGCAAACATCACATATTCATTCAGAAAAACAAGCATTTACTTAATCATACAGCTGAGGTCCTTTAAATTGTGTTGATTAAATGCCAAAATATGAACTATAGCAATGACGCACAAACATCTGTTGATTCTGTACTGTTAAAATGCTGTTTTAGTTTAAGGGTTCACCTCGAAACTAGCAGCAACTGAAAAATCAGATGTGAGTGAAAAAACGCACACCAAAGCAGCAGGAGTCGCCTCATCTAACACACACCGCATTTATTTCCGCTTGTTTCATCATGCGGTCTCTTAATCACCCACACACCTCTTTCTACAACACCACAGCAGAAAACCTCTGTGCCTTCTTCATTATTGGCCACTAAACTACTTCATCTCCAGTTTTACTTTATTGCGGTTAAAAACAGGATAAAAAACTAGATAAAAAAACAAAAACATTTTACATCTGTATGTGGGTTTTTAATATTTTTTTCCACAATGTTCTCTAAGATATATACACAAACACACATTACCTCCTGTCTTAAATGTAACATGATCCTTCAAATTCATTTTAATATTATGATTTTGTGCTCAAGAAGCATTTTTTTAATTATTATAAGTTTTTAAAACAGCAGTACTGCTTATTATTTTTCTTTTATTTTTAAGTATTCTTTGGTGAATAGAAAGTTCAAAAGAACAGAATTTATTTGAAATAGAAATCTTTACTGTCATATTTGATCGATTCAATTCATTCTGGCCTAATAAAATAAACGTTTGTATTAATTGTGCTGATCCCAAACCTCTGACCAGTAGTGCAAATGAATTTCATATTTATTTAATTATTTTACAAATATCATTCATTTGACATTTTCTTGGGGTTATTCCTTTTGACAATTGAAAACCTTGTCAAAAAAACCCTATAGATTATGAGTTTTATAAAAACACATTTTGATTGATTGTGCTCTTGTGTGTTGTATTAACTTTCAAAACAAATGACTGGAGTGAGAGCGTAGCTACTGGGGTTGTATTCCATGGAAAGTTTGTGTATATCAGTTGTCTCTTAGGTTTCCCCGAGGTGTATCTGTTCACTTCAAGCTCCTCCTCACCTTATTCAGCTCTTCTTTGATGTCACAGCTATCTAAACCTAGGCGTGGGTAATCGTTTTCCATCACGCCCCGGATAATGTTGGTCATTTGCTGGTAGTCCTCAGGGCTAACATTACTGAAGTTAATATGGTGCGGGATCAAGCTTGGATTGATTTCTTTTCCAAGGAAACCAATGATCTTCTTTGTGTTCCTAAGATGCATTAAAACAAGAAAGTCATCTACAGGTTGTAGTTGAGCTGCAAGTGTATTTTATTATTATTCTGAACATATTTGACTAAACTGCTTCTCATGGTTGATTTGTTTTGCACTTACATTTCCACACATCTGTCATTCATGATGTTAGCTTTGAAGCCCAATACAGCAAACACGACAAGTGTGGCCAACACTGAGGTAAAGAAGTTAATGAAGGACACCAGCACAGCGTCAAAATGGCAGTTGTTGTCTCGCTTGTTGTAGCTGGAGAAGGCGATAACACCACCGAAACCAAGACCCAGAGCAAAAAAGACCTGCGTGGCAGCCTCACGCCACACTTTGGGTTCCAGCATGATTTCCAGCTGTAAAAAGAGACTGTAGTTTATTATTGGCCCATGCTCAATTAGATGCAGTGATATGTTTTCACTTTAAATGTATTAACCTGACTATGATTAATGTCTGATGCCAGCAATCTCAAAGTGAAAAATGTTTTAAATTGACCAACATATAGATTGATTACTAATTTGCTAATTAAAACATGGCTGCATATGAGAACTTTAACTAAATTATTAATGTTATCTTAACTACTACAGGAAATAAGTTGATATACAAATTAAGACTGAACTAAAATAAAAAAATAATAAATTATACCTAAAGACTTAAACTTAAACGAAACATTATATATATGTGTGTGTGTGTGTTAAATCTTTTTAAATATAGGATTTAATATATTAAGAAAAAAAAAACCTTTTAATTAACAAATTAAACTATTAACTTTTCTCCATACAGTGTAGCTTTTGTAATGGCTCTGTTCAAATTATCATTGTTTTAAATGCAATGGCGGTACTATTCCAAAGCAGAGGGTACATACTATCATTTAATTGTGTGTTACACAAACCCCCCACTGATAAGACTC
This sequence comes from Enteromius viviparus, assembly GCA_032353835.1. Lineage (NCBI taxonomy): Eukaryota > Metazoa > Chordata > Actinopteri > Cypriniformes > Cyprinidae > Enteromius > Enteromius viviparus. The sequence continues at coordinate 328,734 of JAUCNO010001174.1, read as the reverse complement.
AGAAGCGACACATAACACAACAAGGGATGCATTGACAGCCTCTTGCACTGAGGAGAAATGTGACCACATCTTGTGTAAAATAACTGGCACAACAAGACAGTCTGCTGCGTTTCAGTCTGTGCTGATGGAAGAGTTAATTCACTTCTGTCGAGTCACATCACAAATGCATGCTGGGAAATCTGGCTAGGGTATTGTTTCCATAGATACATCTACTGGTCTCCACCGGACTGAGGCGACGGATACACATGGGAATTAGTAATGGATGATTACCATAATTCTCAATAAAGTGGATTAATTACTGCTGTGTGAACCAGAGCATGGAGACCATTGTTGTAATGTGTCATCTGCTCACATATACACAGATCATGTTCTTTAGGGTCTCACCTTTGGTGTAAACATGTGGATGATGCCGTCAACAGAACCCTTGAGCAGGAAAGCACGGGCCAGGAAACAAATAAGCACAACATACGGGAACAGAGAGCTGAAGTACATCACCTGCAATCAGACATAACCAAACCGATTTTCAGAAAAGTCTGCAATATCTCTCAATAAAACAAAGAAGGCTAGTGACTTATATTATGAAGAGTCGTTTACATTTACTGTGGCACATAGGTGGCAGAAAAGTGCCCTCACTTGCTGACTTTGCTGAGAGAGTCCACCAATTGTTCATCTAGTTGTTTAAGTGTGAGTTACATTACATATTTTTACACCTTGACAGTCCATCATCTTGAAAATGAATAAATCAGATTAATAAATCAAAAAATGCATTTTATAACACAGCTAATTTTGAATGACTCTTCATGATGAAAGATGTTTTTTGGAGCCAGATGGTGTAGTTAAGGCATCTATTAGCTCACTATCTAGTCTGAATGCCACACGTGATTATAAATGAGTGAACTGAGAAACAGCTGCAGACACTATACTGTGCTTTGTGCAACCTGATCTCACAGAATTCTTGTGACTCTTTACTCAAAATTCTGTGTTAGTATCACAGAATCGTCAAAAATTCTGTTAAGGGGTCACGGAAAAGATTACTATGAACTGTAATTCAGTGACAGGCATCAGCCGTGATCCACGCACGGATAACTGGATTCAAATATTGAGTAATGATATTGTCATTATTGCATACGTATTTGGGTGTGATCTTTCAACGTATTACTATTTTATTTATACATTTATGAGCACGTAACCCAACACCTGCCCCTAAACCTTCTATTCCTTAAAAAAAACACAAGATACAGATACAACTACCGATATTATTTATTAAAAAGGATTTATATTCCAATTCTTACGAGGCAAAAGGATTGGTTTGTGAGAGAACGCGATCATATATATCTCTCCGTCTGCCGTGACTCATCTTGCTGCAGCTGCTGCTGCTTTGCCCAAATTCAAAAAATGCCGCCAGGAGAAACCTTACGTCAGCCTTGGTTGTAAATTTCTATTGGCTCTTGTGTGTCTCGTGACCGATCGCGTCATGCTGTTGTGAAATGCAATTGGCTCTTGTATGTCTCGGGATCGATTGCGGCATTCTACAGGACGAGAGTGTCTTTTTGAATGAGATGTGAGCGTGTTAATGGAGCGGGATATTTTCAGTGATTAAAACATTTAGCTTTAGAAGGACTTGAAATGCAACACAACTTGTTTGTAATGATTCTTTCGCTGCTTATGGTCAGTTTTTGCAATAAATACCTGTGACTGCGCTTATATTGTCTGTGTGTGTTTTATATTGTTCAGAAGTGGGTAGAGGTTTAGGGTAAAGGTGGGGCTAGGTGCTACAGTAAAAGTATAATTTTATATAAAATGAATCCGGTTATCCATGTGTGGATCACGGCTTATGTCTGTCACTGACTTAAATTGGTATCTCTTCCGTGAGCCCGTCACCGAATTTTCAGCGATTCCGTGACACTAATTCGGAATTTTGTTAAGAGTTAAGAATCCGTGGTCATTACATGGAATTCTGTAAGATCAGGTTGGCTTTGTGTATGATGCATGTTACATCCCAGATGACTAAAAATGTACTAATGTACTAATCTGATGTAATCTTTTAAGTAATGTAAAAACAATAATAACAAACAAACAAACTTCTACAAACAGACACCAATGCAAAAAACTAAATTTGATATGAAAATTATTATTAAATACTATAACAGTAGATAACATTATACATTATACTAAACTAATACCAATGTCACTTTAAAACCTCTGCTAAATTAATAAATAAATATACTACAACAAACCAGGTGTGACTGAGAATCCAGCCCTACTGGGAACAGTTGCTGAAGAGTTTACTGAAGTCATGCAGTCACACCCCAAACATAATTTCACAATTTTCTACTCAACAAGAATTATAACGTCAGCACTTAATAACTAGCTTAATCCTTAAAGCCTGTGTATAATTTATTTCATGGACACATTTTAAATGGTTTCGTATTATTATTAGTTTTTTTATTGGGAATTTTCCCTGAGATCCACTAAATAAAGTTTTTGCACTAAAACATAATTTAGTTGATCATGAAAGCTTCTACAAGAATGGACAGACCATGTTTACAATGACACAGTAATGCTGTTCTACACTACACATTTATGCATTTCTATTTAAAGTGATTTACGTATTTGATACCGATCAAATACGCAAATCACTTTAAATAAAAATGTTTATATAGTTTGTAGTTTATGCATTCCCGAATCAAAACCCATGACTCCAGCAATCTAATTTAATTTGAAAAGCACTTTTTAAAGTAAACAGAAAGAATTAGATCGATGATTGACATTATTGGCTTCCTCTGATCTCTCTTGTACTGAATGACCATAATACTGAAAAGGCTACTGACTCATCTCTGATTCATCAAGGGTGTACCGAGGTGCCTTAAAGAGGAAGAACAAAGCCTAAAGTTTAACTATCCCACAGTTATGAAGATTAAAAGACACACATTCTTTGTGGCTTTTCAAAAATGAAGGTTTTACGAAGATCCATTAAATGAATCAACCTCTCTTCCTGCAGACACAGCTCTAATTCTACAGTACAGTATCCTCAATCACCAATAATTGTATGGTCATTTGGTGCAGTGCCACAGAACTGTGAATGGTGCACACAAATCCATGGCAACCAGCATTGCCATGCTATTTGTGCACACAAAATTACAAAAAAAGAAAAAAGAATGGCACTAAGGAATTTTTTTTCTCTTGGAAAATACGTTTTCTGTGAATGTGTGGTATTCCTTTGTGAGGCAAATCCCAGATTAAGCTTCAAAGACTCCTTATCCCCTGCTGAGTATAGTCTACTATATCCTATACTATAATATCCTTACTGACTGAGGGGCCACACTTAAACAGTTAGAATCCATCTGCTGTCCATTTAGCTGGGAATAGATTAAATGTTTATCAAAAATCCATCATGAGAAAACTTTGGTGCACTATTTAAAGTCATTTTTGTGTAGACGCTGAACCATTTAATGTTTTCTTTTAACCTATACGCTTTAAAACTACGTAAAAAGTATGGTGGTCCAGTAGTGGACAACACAACTAAATCGACTTTTTTTCTGTTTAGTTTCGGCTTGTTTTTCCGTTGTGTTGTGCACTGCTGGGCCACTGTAAAAAAAAATAACCCACCTCTACCTGCTGTTTTAACTTCATGTTAAAGGTAAAGTTCACCCAAATAGTGAAATATGCTGAAGATGTTCTAAGATGTAGATGAGTTTGTTTCTTCAACTTTTAAGAAGTATTTGTAAAAATTTTGTATTTAACAATTTGCATTACCAAAGATTGATTTTTAACTGTTAAAGTGATGGTTTTAAGTTGTGTAGATTACATTTGGATTAATCACTTTTATCACCTGTTTGGACCCTCATTCTGATGGCACCCATTCACTGCAGAGGATCTATTTGTGATGTAATGCTAAATAAACTCATCTACATCTTGGATGGCCTGAGGGTGTGTAACGTTTATGAACTTCACCTTCAAGAATCTTTCAATACTCACACGATTTGAAAAAAATAATAATAATAATAACATCAGCTGTCTAAAGTGAAAAAGTAGAGTAGAGTCAAAAGCACACACATGCCAGAGTACCACATGTGGTCTTAACTGTATGTGAAATGGATCACGTTTCACAACATTACGCAGGCATGGATCACATGAGAAGCCAATGGTTCTTATTCACATAGCAAGGATCAATCTAAAGGTCAGTGTTTCTCTCTGTGTTGCTTTTAAGACATCCCTTGAGGCCTTGGCTGACTTTTAGTGTGTGACCAAAGGCAGACTTTTTTAGAACTAAATACAAAACACTTTTCTTACCTTTCCAGAGGACTGGATACCCTTGATCATTGCAAGACACACCATGGTCCAAGCAGCCAACAGGCACAAAGTCATCCTCCAGTTAAGTCCTCCACTCTCAGAGATGGAGTCGGAGATGTCCAAGGCCACACGATACCAGTAGTATGTAGTGGCTGAACTTTTCTCACACTCGGGTTCAACATCTAAACAATAACATGAAACGTACAAGCATCATACTGTAAGATTGATCAGAAAAGTTGTTCAGTATATTAAGGTTTATGTCTAAATGAATGCATTTTAAACATTAAAGTGTAATTTCCTGTTCAAATTTAAGTTGTCTTACACGTATTAGTTTTGTTTTTGACCAACGGACACTCGTGCCAAGGAAGAGGCTGCTGGAAGGACTGTGAGAAGTAGAAGAGACTCCAGCCAATGATGACATTGTAGTAAAGAGCCACGAAAAAGCACACCTAAAGAAAAGAGATGCAGTCAGATGTCTGAGCTACACCATCAACTCTTGAAATGGCTTAAGTGGTTGCCTTTCTCTTGAGCAAAGACAGTATTCAACTTTGGATATTTTCATATTGTCCACTTGAAGTATCCTTATGAAAGTACTGATATTCACCAAACAGCTGGCGAAGCCGATGCCACCCAGACGTGGGCTGATGTAGTTCCACACCCCAATACTTCCTCTGCGGATGCGCTGGCCCACTGCTAGCTCCAGGAAGAAGAGGGGAATCCCTATGAGCAGCAGCAGAATGAGGTACGGAACCAGATACGCTCCTACAAAGAGAAAGACCTGTGGTTTATTGGCCTGGCTTAGGAGCTACAGACGAAATACAGCATACAGTATGTTAGATACAGTGTATGCATGTAGCAATTGACAGTATATAAATGCAGTTAAAGCGATTACCCATCATAAACAAATGTATTTCGAGGTCAGTGTTTAATCAGTTTTAACCTGCCATTGTTGGTGTCATATATTTGACCTAAACAAACACAATCGCTTTAATCTTTATTTATCTATCAAACTTTTTTTATTATTCTAATTATATCTTTATGTACTTGGCAAGTTTATGTTTATTTATGATGTTAATCACTTACATTTCTTTTGTGTTTTGTGTCTAGTATTATTTATATATTATTTATTAATATTTTGATATTTATATCTCCAGTTTCTATTTTAATTTAATAGTTTGCTTTCATGTGCTCTAAATTATTTGAATTTCATTTTGTACTGTTTTAAGCACTTTTTTTCTTTCTCCATTTTTTAATAATTATGTTTTTTAGTTAACAATAACATCCCTTGCCCAGTCTTACAATTCTTTTCGAAATATGAATGAATGGGGTAACCCACTATGATTATTTACAAATATTTTCTCTCCTGAATTAAACTCTGTATCAAAGAGCCAAAGAAGGATGAGACTGACATTTTAAGACTGTTCAAGCATTGCCAGTGGCACAGGATAGAACATTCCTTCCCAGTGCCTTACGGGGAACAACTTCAATACAATGGCATTGCTTTGAGTGTACTGAAGAGCTGCTGCTCCTTCAACATGCTGAAGTCATGTGCTTTAACACACAAAAACCTTCTGAGATTCAGACAATTGTGTCAATTATGTTAGACTGTATTTAGAGACATCCACTTGTAACATAAACTGAAGCATAATTTACTAAATGTTCTGTAAACGTTAGTATTTTTGTTTGTATGATTTTTTTTAACCAGCGTTATTTTTAGATCATTAGGATATTATTATATTATATTTTTATTATATTTTTATCAATCTTTTCCATTTTTTGGTTTGTATGATTTTTTTTAACCAGCGTTATTTTTGGATCATTAGGATACTATTATATTATATTTTTATTATATTTTTATCAATCTTTTCCATTTCCATTTTAATTATAGTTTAACTAATTTTGTTGTTTTTTTGATAGTGTATATATATATATATATATGCACATTCAGCTAAACTAAATTAAAATGATAAGATTTTTATGTTTTTTAGTTTTAGCTAACTTTTAGTTTTAAGTTTTAGCTAACTATCATAACCATGTTTTGTTGGATGCCAACCTTACAGTCCAGACTCTGGGAAATGTCATGAGTAATTCCAGGCCATTTAGCATTGATTCTCTCTATTACATAGCCTTAATCCAATTTCTGGAGCTTACACCTAACCCAGGCTTTGCTACATAATGAAAATGGTAAGCTCCATCACTGATTTTCCTGTTTTAACACTAAATCTATTTAGAAACTTTATTGCAGACATCAATATGGTTCTTGGTTGTGTACCCAATTAACTTTCAAAATGTAGAATATATTTATTTAAATTCTTATTTAAGTTGTGTAATTTAGCTCAAACTGGGGCGCTGTAGGATGATGGTTGAAGAATTGGGGACTTTACAGGGTGTGCACAAGATAACATCTGGCAGACTGAGGCTGCAAATGTAGTAGGGGTGTTTCTTTGCGGACAAAACGTGCTATCATTGATGGCACACAGATGGTGCAGTGTTGTGGTTGCTCTGCCCTGGCAAAGACAGAGATAGACACGGCCCACACACAGTGCCCTATTTAATCTAATTACTGATCTGCACAGCAGGGTGGCCACACTCACTTATTATAACCTGGAAAGCAGGGTTGTGGTCAAACTTTCATGCAGACAACGGGCCTTTGACACGAACTACTGTACAGTTACAAACAGTTACTACGATACAAAAAACCCGAAACATAAAACAGTTGCATTCCCTATAAAATTGTAGATATCACACAGGTTGCTTTCCTTCTGAGTTTTTTGTCTGATACAGAACTCATTTACTGATTCTGAAAGTGTCTTTTTCAATGAAAAAACGAGAACAAAGAGAACGAGTAATCATATCTAATGTATGTCAGTGCTATCAGGGAAACCAGGGTAAGGAACTGTAATCTGCTTTCTCTTGATATTAAACAGCTTTGTATAATCAGAGATGGGTAATATAGCCTGTGATTATCCTGCACATGCAGAGCCATTCATTTCAATGCCATGCCTGCCTGGGAACTTACTGTAGATCCCTCTCTCTCTGTTTTTATTGATTCATATATTTATTGATCTTCATTTCAGTTCTATGACTTTCTACGGTTTCGAAAGAAACTACTGCTGATTAGCCTGAGGAGTTTCTACACATCACTTTATTATGGGGTATCGTTCTTTATGTTGACTCAAAACGCAGCTGAAATATTAATCGTGATACCCCAAAATGCAAATTTTTAATTGCGTGTGTTTTTCCAGCAAAGACCTCTGTGTCTAAAAAATACACTAACTAGACTTGAAGAAGGAAATGAAGAAGGAAATGCATAATGAGAACTTGCAACTGAGGTGCCAGGCGTATGTCTAGAAATCTACTTCCCTTGTGTCTATCAACTGAAACAGCTCACAGTTTCACTCATAAATATTCTCAATTCATATCTATATATCTATTTACATAAAAGGAAAATATTGTGAGCTGTTTCAGTTTTATTTATATATGTAGATATCAGCTCATTAAGGTTAATAATTACTATATATATATGTATATAATCCAGATATATTAACTTGATAATTAATTTTATTAAATCATCATAACCTACCACCACCATTTTTCTGGCACAAATATGGGAACCTCCAAACATTGCCCAGGCCCACTGAGAAGCCCACTTGGGCAAGGATGTACTGGAGCTTGCTGCTCCAGGCAGGCCTCTCTTCTTCCTCCTCCTCTTCTTCCTCTGAGCCCTCCTCAACATCCTGTTCCTTATTCCGTGGAACATCTCCTACCATTAGAGAGCTCTTCTTAAAAGAGTCCTCACAGTTATCTTCATTGGAGAGCAAATCTTTGACAGATTCCGTAACTTCGTCATCGTCAATCTCTCTCTTGACGGTTTTGCTGTTTTTGGGCATTTGAAAATGTCTTTTTTTTAGCAGTGGGGAGGGAGAGATTCTAGGAAATCCGTTTGGGTAGAGCAAGTTGAGGTCAAATGTTCAGAAGTAGATCTGAGTGGGATTTTGTCAGCAGAAATAAGAAAGTGTGGGTTGACAAAATCTTTATCTTCTCATTTTCACAACTGAGGTTTCCTGTTAGAAAAAAAAACAACGAAACGGAAACTAGACAGGTTAATCCCCCTCACATGATGCAATGTATCACTAAATTGCATGAATTTGTTATTACTTTTGCTGAGCATCCTCATATCTTCAGTCAAACCCTAATGCTAAAAGGATGACTGACAGGCAGACACAGCTCCACCAAATGTAATTCCAAAAATATCTCAGGTAGTTGAGACAATATATGCAGTATGTTTCTGAGAAAAACTCAAACAGTACTTTATGGTAGTCACAGCTAACGTGATGCACACGGCCAAACAGCGTTTTTTTTTTCGTTGCAAGAGGCTGTGAGTAACAATCACTTTGCATCACAGCTTATTCCATTTGACACTAACTGTCACTCAAGCCAACTGGATCATTCGGAACACGATCATATTTCGCGTCTAAATAATTTAGCCCCTCTTTGGAGCACGAGGTCGGTTCATTTGCATACGAACCCAAACAGACGAGAGCGCGCGTTCTGTAGTCACGTGGCCGCAGCGGCCCAGAATAGCAGGTGGCCGGTTTCCCAAAAGATGTATAGCGAAAAAAGAATATTATAGTAGTAACGGTATTGAATTGATACTTTGTGGCTCAGAAGGTCTGGTTTGTATATTGTATACAGGAACCATGAGTGTATAAATGTGAATGATGCTGCGCGGCGCGCTCTCTCGGTGGCAGCTCATGTGATAAATAGATTTCTTTCAAGGCTGCACCTTTTTATAATCCAGCCTCCAGTAGAACACATTTTGGCCTCTTCGTCATTGAATTTGCGCTTAAAATGAATTCTAAATTCTATCATGTTTTAAAATTAGCTCATTCAAAAAGCTCATTTTTAAAAAGAAGGTCGTGAAATCTACATGCGCATAAGAAAATAAACTATAGTAAATAATTTGTTATCAGTATAGCCATTGTGTCTATATGTGTATGTCTTATTTAAATAACGCTTAAATAAAGGAAAATGATTAGACGGTTTTATTACACTGACTGAAAATAAGCAATTTCGCTCAAGCGGAAAGAATTTATTATTTACGAAAGACATATAATATACATTTATAAAGAACTTAAATTTTGACCCCCCCGCCCAAATTTACTATGTCACCCATGTGCGAGGTTTCATCATTCACTGCATGTGATTGCGCAGCCGTTCTCTCATCACACCGTATAATAAATAAGCACCATCGAATAGGGTAAAAAATCAGCTTACCTTATAGCGAGTCAAAAGGAAATGAGCTTAGGTTTTAAAATAGGTTGTTTCGACGTGAAGGGAGCTTATATTCGATGGTTTGGACAGAAGTACAGCTCATACACAATCTGATGTAAATGATGCAGGAGGCGCAGATGCTCTACTGTCTATCCGTGACGTCCGACCCACAGGAGATTGTAGAGGAAACTGATTTGAGTTCCCCGAAGAACTGAACTAGGCGTGTCTTGTGTAGGAAATTACTTTAATATATATTAACACAACAAATAATATGACAGTATAACATCGATTTAAATTGCGTTTATATTTGTAAAATTATTTAAATCTTTTAAATCCCCCCTATTAAATGAAGTGGTACAACCCACTATACAGCCCACAAGCTGGTTTTTAGGGTACCGGCATTGTAACCTCGTGCTAATCTTACATCAGTTTTACAATAATGGCTGAAATCTCAGATAACGACACAGGTTTATGTGAGACCAGTAACGACGTGATGGGAACGATGCAGTTTTGTCTGGAATCTTATTATTCTGTTTGGTTTGGTTTTGATATTGTATATATAGATACAACTGTAAATTGTTAAATGTCAAATTTGGAGTAGCCTAAAAGGTCTGAATCGCCCGCCTGTATTCAGGAAATAATGTGCGTAATTGCGCTATTGGTGGGGCTATAATGAAAACAAAGTCTTAATAGTGACTTCTTGGTTAACTGATGGGCAACTAGCAATTAAAAC
>JAUCNO010001174.1:300775-318334 GCA_032353835.1 Enteromius viviparus | reverse complement strand
TCTGTAATTATCAAGTGCTCAGTCAAATTCTAATTAGTTGGTTCAGGTTGTTTCTGATCAGGGTTGGAGTTGAATTCTGATATAAAATAGTGAATAATGTACTATAATACTGAGGTTCAAGTAACTGGCACTATTTGCTGCAATAAGTAGTATAAAAGCATAAACTCCTGGTATTTTAACAGTGTAAATTTAATCCATTGCTGTTTCACTTCATGTAAATAGCCTCTATTTCTATTTAAACTTAGTGCAAATACCCGCTGCTAAATATAATATTTCAATGCCCTTAAAAATTAGACAAGAATGCTGAATGACATTTTTTTTAAAAAGCTGTTCTTTAAATTCATCCATATGAACAACAATGCCCCCCTTAACTGAAGAATCATCCTTAACATCCTGTACTCAGTGAACTAGGAGCTTGTGCTGCACTGACCAATCTCAGAGAAGCCAGAGAAAACCTGACAATATTTTTAGAACATCTTCTATTACTTTCTGCTTGTTTAAGCAAGATGTAGGAACCACAACTGAAGGTTGCCATGCCCTCTATAAGTCTAACCCCCTTTTGTCTCCATAATGGTCAACTGATGTAATTGCACCGTGAAAAGGTCATGGCTGACGGAGCAGATTCTATACTAAGGTCCCTTTTGCAAAAGACCAACTGTTCGTTTAAACTGAACGGCATGCATGGTGACATTATCTGAGAATACTTGGTTATTAAGTGAACTATAGGACTCTGTAGAGCTATATGGTGGTGTTTTTAACCCCTGACTCACCTAACAGCACGAATTAAGGTCTTTACTGCTGGTATCACATCATCCATGGCGACGTCACAGTAAGATTTGTCCTCTGTGTGCTCCTCTCCGACTCCCTCCACTATGACAGATCAGTCCATAGTGAGAAAAGTAAAATTCACACTAACATTCAAAAGTTTGGGATTTTTAAAAAAAGAATTGTATACATCTATGTAACAAAGACTCAAAATAAATGATGTTCTTTTGAACATTGTATTAATTAATGAATTATGAAAAAAAGCATGTTTTACACAAAAATGCAGCACAACTGTTTTAAACATTGATAATATTAAGAAATGTTTTTTGAGAACCAACTAAATAGAAACATGGGACACTAAAGACTAAATTTTGGGTGCTAAAATATCACTTTCCAATTAAAGGAATAAACTGCATTTTCAAATATATTAAAACTGAATAAGTTTTTTTACAGTATATTAGAATAATATTTTTTACAGATGTTTACTGTGTTTTTGATTCATTCAATACAGTCTTGGCATACATAGGAAACTTCGAGACAACATTGACCAATCCTTCTGACCTTTAACATTTGAACAGTCGTTTTAATTAATAAATAATGTATGTTATGTATTTGTATAAAGTTAAACACATGGACAGAGATAGCTACCTTCTGCAGCGGGACGTGGTTTTAGGCGGAGAGAGGTTCGAAATCGAGTCCGGTCATTGAAGCTCCAGCTCTTCTGGACTTTACCAGGGCTGGTGGCTTCAGGAATGTTCTCTGTGCTGGGGGAGCGCCGAACATTACCTGGGGGTAAAGGAGAAGCCTTGCTCCGGATAGCCTGAGAAGAGCGTGAATTTGTCATCCTAATGCGGTCACGGAAGCCCATCTTCCCACTGGCAAGAAAATTAGAGAAATGATCTGATTTGGTGACAAACATGGAAATTAATCTTTTTTCCAACTTCTTTTTTTTTTTACAGATACTATGTTTTAAGAGTACATTTCAACGAAGACAAACAGACAAAAGGGTTAGAAAACAGACAGATCTGTTAACAGGTGATAAGTTTAATTTACATGGTAATGTTGACGCCACATAGAAGGAAAATGGCTAATTGAAGACATGTTGCCCTATGTGTGCCCTGTGTGAGCATTACATAATTTCATGATTTACAAGATAAAAAAAGTCCGGATTTATCTAAATTGCAGACAATATAAATACAGTCAGCTTGTGCTAACTGGAAAACATTTAGTTACTCCATTTAGTTTCTCTTTTTAAACATATTTTCAAGACCAAATTAATGATTTTTGCAGTGCATCACTTTCAATAAAAGTTTATAACACACTAGTAACACACTATCTTCCTCCACTGAACAAACATCTGAATGTTTGTTTGCATTATTAAAATAGTTAAGAAAGCATAGTAGATATTGAGCTTAATGCCTTGAGTTGAATGAGGGGTGACGGTGTATTAACCTGTAGCATGCCATCAAAAGGAGCAACAGTAGAAATGCAAGAGCACTCTTTGAATCCATGGAACCAAGCACAAGCATGCTGAAGTAGGTATTTCTAGCTGAAACTTTTTGTTTCATCAAACTAAACCCGTAACTAAAAAATAATGACATTTCAAAAAAATAAATAAATCAAACATTTGATGAAAACATGCTAGATTTTCTCCAGTCCTAGTCATCACTTCAGCTTTTCACACGGCGCTTAACCTCTGATTATTGTCACTCTAAACCCACTTTTAATGTTTCACACTTTTTTGTGTTTGTCTTTTGTCTCTTTTTAATTCTGACTTTGAAATTTAGAAGAGGTGTTGGCCGCAGTTCTGGAGCAGGTTTAGCAGACATGCTCAGTGCGAAACGATTCAGTGTTTCGATTGTTGTGAGTGCCAATTGCATGCTTAATTTTCATGTGCTTTAGATAGTCATGAAAATATTGCCCTTTGTATTAACAGTCACCCCAGAATTCGAGGGGAAATATTGAATGTTGATAGAAAAAGCATAAATTTAAGGGGAAAAATATAGAATGGTAGCAAAAAACGTTTGAATTGGAGGAGAAAATACTTAATGGTGATGGAAAACAAGAGAATTTGAGTAGAAAAAATTAAATGTTGACGGAAAACTGCATGAATTTAAGTGGAAAATACTGAATGCTAATGGAAAACGAGAGAATTTGAGGGGAGAAAACTGAGTATTGTTGGAAAAAAATGTGAATTTGAGGAAAAAATACTGAATACTGATGGAAATATTTTTAATTTTAGGGGAAAATATTGAAAGTTGACGAAAATGTGAATTTGAGGGAAAAATACTGAATGGTGACGACAAGAGTGTGTTTTTTGAGTTAACAAGAAACTATTGTATCCTTACCTTTTATAGTCCAAAAGGTGATTTCAGAATAAAATTTGATAGTAATCTGTAAGATGCACAATTCTATAGCATTTACGTAAACAGGTCATGTGCTGCATTATAAAATAAGAACGTTATCCTAGGGCTCAGGAATGTGTGAAACAGTACAGTGGGATTCATTGTTAAACCCAGGTAAATTATGAACATTGTGAAAGGTGAAGTAACATAACAGCGGGAGTAGAGTGACCCAGGGTTAATTATTTCATGTGTGAAAAGCCTTAAATGAAAAAAATTTGTTTTGATCTCATGCACATAGAGGTCACAAACCTCATGCACACTTCCTTTGTCAAGAGCAGAATTTAGCTACCCCCAAATCTACATAAAATTAGACTACTTTTAGCATACAAACATGCTTAAACACATCAAAATATATAAAGATCTCAGTCTGAGCATGACTCGTACATGCAGACCTCTCCTACAAAATGTTTAACAGCTGTGACTCAAGAATTTTTTATATTCCTGCATCCAAACACTAAAACATGCCATCAGCGATTTAGCTTTGTTTAGTAAAAGTAACATGCATATCGAAATAAACCATTAGGAAAAGTTAGGGGTGTTAATTACACCCGACCGCATGGTTTATCTTTGCCCTGTGAGCTCATGCAGGCCTTATCTGTGTGCATTCAGCAGAGATATACAGTATTCTGTTCTCTGGTCAGCCTCTCACAGATTAAAAGGCAGATTACTGAGATTATTGAGCTAGTGCAGCCTTTGTCTTTCACAGTTTCCGAGGAATGTAATCCAGTCACGATGACTATGAATTTCTCTTTACACAAGGCATTACAAATCTCCCAGAATGGGTCGAGCTGCACTGGATCAGTAAGGCTCAGAGAGTTTCAGGCATCGGTGGGTGGGACGGATCGTGCCCAGTGTGCACAGGCACATCACACATGGATACCTCTGCTTACTGCCAGTATGAATCCGGAAGAAACCCCTCTTTTTAGATATGAGCTGACTGAAGAGACACACAAGGCAGAGGGAGGGATTTGTGAAGGGTCGTGAGGGTTAGTTGGCCGTGCCAGGACACACGTGTTACACTTGTTTTCAGTGTGCATTTGCAAGAGATTGCGGGCAATTATATTAGTTTCATAGGCAAGTAGTAAGTACAATTTCTTGTAAGCAGAAATAGATTTATAGCTTAACAACTTAATTCATCCAAAAATGCAAATTCATTCCTCTTAACTAGTTTAATTTTCTTTCTTCTGTGGAACACAAAAGGAGATGTTTTGATAAATGTCCTTGCTGCTTTTTCTCTACACAATGAAAGTCAATTTGTTCTCTCTGTTTAAAAAAACAGCATATGCTGGTATGGTATGTTTTGAAGCTTATTTAAGATGGTCCTAAACAGGAGCTAGTTACTTAGGTCCAGCTTAGAACCGGGATATGACCAGCTAAGGACCAACTCAAACCAGCTTTGTGTGAAGAACAGGCCAAAATATAAGCCTCTACCTACTTAAATGTTTCTTTTCATTGATATATTTGAATTTTATAATGACTTACATTCTAGTATATTCAGAACACTTGGAATATAGCACATAAGTTGCATGAACCACTGTTATAGTGCTTCACTCATCATTCACTCTTATCGTAAATATTGCATAATTTCTCTTTCTGTGTTCCACGGATGAATGAAAATAACACAGGTTTGGAGCAACATTGAGCTCGCAATTAGTTGTGGCCAATAACGTGCACTTCAAAACAAAGTGTAACTCAGTAATAAGTGGAGAAATAAGTGTTTCTTGAGGGTCACATTCACACACATTCAGGGTTCAGCACTTGCAGCCTTTCAGCACATCTCTGCTCTTTATTTTGCACTGGAATGGAAAACTAGCCCAGGATCAGTTGAAAGGGCTACAGCATGTGCGACTTACAGGGGTGAAAGGTTATTCAGGAAAAGTAGAGTGAGAAAGTTGAGGCAGGCAGGGATGGGGTGGCATGCAGATACTGGCATGTGAGGTTATTCGATTAGATTTCAATGCATCTGAATGCAGCCGGACCATCGTTGCATCTTAGACCCAATTAACTTGTATCATCGCCACTCGAAACAAAAAGCACCTCAAACTGTAAACACAGCACGGCCAATGACAGTTCCCATTGGGTGAAATACTGTCTCAAAAGCCTACCACAAACCTGCATGGAACGTCTGTCCTCCTGAAAACGTGAATGGATGGAGTGATGGCAGAGAGATGAGGAGGAGAGGAGAATGGAGAAGTTGAACGAATAGGTATGAAGATGGGTTGTGAGACACACTGAAAGGTCAAAGGGTAAAGAGATAATGCTAGCACACAAATGTGCAGGCATTAACATACACACACACACACACACACACAAAGGCCATTGTACTAAAGAGCAGCATCAGATATGTGATCAGCCATAGAGATTTTTCAGTTATATTGAACTACTATTTAACTTTTCGCCCTCAAAATTCAAAACAATCTACCATAAATTAAAATGTGCAACTACATCACATATCTGATAAATCGTTCAATGTCCCAGTATAAATGTGTATTAGTATAAGCACAAAAAACAAGACAAGCAAACACGGGAAGGCACACAGAAAACACAAGTATAACTACTGCAGTGGTATTAACCGCCGAGTGTTGAACTTCCTGTAAACAACTTACATACTGGTGAATGCTTAAGACTACACTATGGTGTGCTTTACATTACTGTAAATTGCAGGGAAGAGTTAGTGTCCTCTAGGAAGAGAGTTAAACTGGACAGTGTCGTACCTGTCCCCGGACAGGTAGGGGGAGCTATACGGCCGGAGCCCCGACAGCAAGGTGTGGTAGGAGTTGTGAAGAACCTTCTTGGTGCTACGCTGCCGTTGGAGGTGACTGAACAGTAATGTCAGTTCTCTGACCCACAAGCAAAAGAATACAAAATAATAAAACATGATAAAACCAAACAAAAAAGAAGACAGAAGCCAAACAAACAAAAGACTAAAAAACAGCAAATTAACCATAAAAACAATTTAAAAAGACAGGGACAATTCAGTTCTTATAAATGTTGAAAACAAACTTCCCTGTCGTTTTAAATAAATGATAATTAGTCAGATTAATTCATACAAAGAAGAATGCATGTGGGATAAATATTATAAAAAGAAAAATAGAAATATATTATGAGCATTATATTATGAGAGGGTTTATAATGAGGAATTAACTCATATATTGAATATCAATTATTGAACCAAAAAACATGGTAAAATTGTGAAGAAATTGGTCAGTTTCTATTAATTCTTATTATTTATTATTTTATTTTGCAGAGTTATGTCGGCAAAAATGTATAAATCTCTAAAACAAATGAAGATATAAGTAAGGTATAAAATGGTAGTTAAATTTCTATTTCTCCACATTTTTCATCCCACATTAACTGGGACCAAAACAATATCTCACGTAACTCATGAAAACTCATGTCATAATCTTTTCTTTGAGCACATGCAAAAACTGAATGTTACTGATGAATAATGCAAAACGATAAAAGGAACAGCAAAGCTATCAATTAAATCATGATTTCTGGGTCAAAGTACCACTTTTAATTAAAGTGAAAGGGATTTTTATAATATCACTGTGTGCGTGCGCAGGGAGGATTCCTTGACTGTGCTTGTCATGAATAAAATATTGTTTTCTCAGAAACTCGATTATAAATCAGTTTGACTAATGCTATTTGGGATATTTTGAACCCCTTCGTTTTGAAATCATGACCTCGAAATGGCAAAGCCACCTGTCAGTCATATCAGTTACACACAAGGCCAGTTCAACTTGCACGGCAGAGATACAGTAAGCATCTCCGTGGAGGGCTCTGTTACAGGTCATACTTACCTGAAGGACGGCAGCATACTGTCATAGAAATACCAGGTGGCTGTGAGATATGAGTGCTGAGCATCTGTAGAGTAGAGACGCCATGCAGCCTGGGGAGACAACACGACACAGCACGGCACAAGATGACACACACATACGTACATGTACACAACACACACAACATACACGTATTTGGACACGGAAATAGAAAATACCGATTGTATTCGCGGCAGGCGTGTTGCTGACTGAGCAGTTACCTGTATGAGGTTGGCAGCGGGAGTCCTCCTCTTCTCAAAGTGTTTCTGCCGGTGCTGCTCCTGCACTTTCAGAGCAAACCCTGAACCCAGGATGCCCTTACAGAAAGGACAGGGGACCATTAAACCATTTTGGATCAGTGGGAAAAGAAAAGTCACCGGCCTAAGAATCGACAGCAATACTTACAGCCGGCAGGGCAAAGAAGGACACTCCCAGCAGGGCAAAACAAGCCGCTAAAAGCCGACCTTGCCAGGTGCGTGGCGTCTTGTCACCATAGCCGATCGTAGTGAGGGTGATCTGGGTAAAACAGTGGAGGTATAAATAGCACATAATATTAAAAATGCTTTTTCCACCTAATTTATGTAATTTAATGGTTAATTAGCTTGAAGTGAGAGGAAATTCAAAACACAACCAGCAAAATCTATGTCAAAATGAACAGTTATTTTACTGAAAAGAAAAGCTTAAGGCAGTGGCAGTAACAAAAAACGAATAATATTTTATTTAAAATTCTTTTAGACGACATTAACATTAGAAATTTGACCATGAACCATAAATAAACATTAAACAAACAAAAAAAACTAAATGAAAATGAAGTTTACATTTCTGAAAGATATGAAAATTTAAATATGAATAAAAATTGTTTAAATTATAATACCCCTGACTTTGCGCATGTAGGCGTGATGCTTTTAAAATTCGTTCTAAGAAACTCAGCAGATTCAGGGTATTATTCAGCAATCAGTCTATTAGAGGCAGAATTATAATCCCAGTAGAAATCTAACAAAATAGCTGCAACATCAATTCCCACAAAGCTATTCTGAGCCAGGGAACTGACTGAGAGAACACTTCTGACAGCAGCGACACGGGTCATTAGTTTAGTCCGGGGAAATACTTACTGTTCCCCACCAGAGGGAGTCAGCATAAGTGGAAAACTCTTGGTTATCCTCCTTTTCAGCCAAATACACCAAGAATGAGGCAAAGATCAGTACCAGGAAGCCAATGTACCAGGCTGTGATCAGCTCCTGAAACAGAGAGGGAAAAAAAATAAAAAAACAAAAGTGGACTCTTTAAAGCTATAAAAAGAGTACTTCAGGTTTTATAACTCTTAATTGGAATATTTTATATATATATGTTTTAGAAGTTAAAACACAGTTTAAAAAATGGTCACAGTGACATATTGTGATGGATTAGCATGTGTGGCATCACCTTGCTGTGAGCGTACACCACAGAGCCAAGCAGCTTCCAGGTTCCTCCCCGGCGGTCCATACGCACCATGCGCAAGATCTGCAGAAAACGCATGCTGCGCAGAGCAGATGTGGCAAAGATATTTCCCTGTGTGCCCGCTGCTATCACTGCCAGCGACGCCACAAACACAATGAAGTCTACAAAAAACAAAAGAAAATAGAATATTTAATAGCATATATTAAAAAATACATACTTAAATGCATCTTTTTCCACTAATATGGGGAAGCGTCATTCTTTTAAAGGGTCACCACTTTTTTGTTTAAACTGCCTTTTCTTTTTGTAAGACATCTAGAGTTGTCATTTGTGTTTACTGTGCAACAGAATAAAATCTCTGTCTGTTGTACATATCTATACACACTACTGTGCAAAAGTCTGTAATTTCTGCCATCACAAGAATAAATTAAAATATTTAGACAGTTTTAATGTATTTTATATCTAATTAATAAGCATTAGAGACAGAAACATACTGTATATTACAAATCTTACCAGCTCCTTATCATTTGAATGGAAGTGTACAATTGTTTTGCACTATCCTCCAAAAGTTTGGAAAAGTGGGGTATTGACATGAATCCTTTTAATTTGGGATCATTTTGTACTAATAAGGGACAACACAAATTATGAAAAATATATTTTATTCCACCAATAGCAGCTATTACAGCTCTGCAAAATCTGAGCATCCGAGCTGTCAGTTTATTCAAACATTGACTTGATATGTTACTCCAAGCCTCCTGAAGGATTGACCAAGGAGGATTCACACTGGTCGGACACTTCTTACGGACACCAGTTCCTCCCATAGTAGCTCAACTTTGACATGTATGTATTGCTATTATTATGTAATTAGAATTTAAATTATTATAGCTGGTTTTCAATGATAATGTCAAGTTACTTTATTTGCACAAAACACTCATAAGGATCTATGCTGATAACATCCAGGGGTGTTTCCAAAGTTTTGGTGTGCAGTGTACATAAAAAAAAAGCTTTGATCTTTAAATAACAATTCCGTTTGTGTTGCACAGTAAATCAAAAAGTTGTATGTGTCTCCATAAAGATGTGTGTAGACTAAGATAGAATATTTAAAAGATTGGACAGACTATATTTAGACATGTGAATGGTGTTTTCTGCCATAGCCCTTCTGTTCCCCCTCTCTATAAACAGAGCTGGTGCTTCAGATCTCATGCTCCAGGTCTTTACCTATGACGCAGAAGGGTTTTCTGGCGAACCGCAGCCGACCCTGCCATCCTCTGTACCGACAGCAGCATCCGGCTGCCCAGATCCTCACAAAATACTCCAGCCCAAAAACCACAATCATCACAAACTCCTGCAAGTCAAACAACATGAACTCTTAATTATGTCAGTCTTGTACCTGGATTATGGTAATATCTGTATCAAAATGACCACATGTTCTGCCAGTAATATATAACTATAAACCTAAACTGGCATTAAAAACTACATTTCTAAACTCTAATACCTCTAATTCATTAAAAACGAGAGATTGTTATGAGTGTTATCATTTACGCTAACTCAAATGACTGCTTCTCTTCCTGTCGAAGATGCCACAGACAGCTTGAATTCACAGAAGCTCGTGCTAAATGCTTGTATTGATTACAGATCCTGTAGTGGCACCCAGTGTGAACAAACACATTACAGACTAAGTGTACAGTCAATACCAGAACTTGCATGATAGACAACATAGTCCTTTCCCAAGAAGACCATTAAACGGAGAAAAATTAGGAGAGAAAGTGTGAGAGGGAAAGCACTTCATACTGAATGAGTGATTATGGAATTGCAGCTAAGATTATTGGATGGAGTCGGCTACTTCTTGCATACTCGACAACACCTGAATCCTGCCGTGTGCTTACACTGCCATTTCCCAGAGCAAAGATCCCAGTGGAAAACAAAATGCACACTTAACGCAGCCACAGGGAGACATGAGACAGTACAAGAATGCTTACCGTGTGCCAATCAGATGAGAAATGGATCCGGCCTGAGATGCTGCTAAAACGGTAATGAAAATAAGGCCTAATAATTTTCAAAATGTGTTTCCTTGCAGTTATAAAGTGAGCAAACGCTCCCCTCATGTGTTATAACGGAGCCCTATACAGAAGACTGATACTAATTTAGCATACTAAATAAAGTTCGCAATCCCTCAAGATAAAGGGCACACAGAACATGCTTTAGCAAAAAGCTTTATAATAAATGAATCATAATTTGAAGTTACAAAACTCTCTGTTTACGCTTGCGAAGGATTTCAGAGCACTACCGGCTGGACTACTGAAATAAACTTCTTAGTAACACAATAGACAGCAGAACAGGCTTGCATACACGGCACATTTGATCCATAATGCTGGCAGACAGAAAAAAAACACCCAATTCACCTTTTTTGAAGACACACCTCCAAAAACACCTCAGAAAAAGATATATACGAACAGTGATTGGATGGACTAACAGCTACAGAGAAAGCCCTGTGCGATTAATTATTCAGATGATGTGCTATTATGAATGGATTTAGAGACGCGCCGACAACGTGGAGGTACTTATACACATCAGACAGCCTATGGCTGCCAGCTATTTATTTTCTTTAAACTACATTTTTGGATATAAAACACAGGAAGGAAGTCAAACCATTTGCTCTACAGGTAAGAGAGAGTCAGTGGATTCATTTCAATGCAGTTCAATAGATAACAATGGATACTGTGTCAGACTTAAACCTGTCTGGAGATCAGGGAAAAAAAGAAACAATTTTCCATGTCTACTATTGTGATTATTCCATTTATCCATGAAATATTTGTTATACTTGCATTGGATTAGTTCACCCAAAACTGGAAATTCTGTCTTCATTTACTCACCCTCATGTCATTGTTTCACCCTCATGTTTATTTTTCTATACAATGGCAGTTAATTATTAAAAACGGTTTGGTTACCCAAATTCTTCTACATATCTCCTTAAGAAAAGAAATTCATCATACAAGAGATCAATTTGGAAGGAAATGAGATAAATAAAGACAGAAATTTCATTTAATTTTCATTTAAACTATGCACTTTTCAGTATTTAAATATAGTCAAATACGTTAAATGGATTAAGAGTGCTACAATTTAACTGGTAGCTGATAGGTATATGAAATATTTAATAAATAAATAATTCTGGCCCTGCTGGTAAATGTTACACCATCTACACAAAATGTAAAATCTGGGCATTTAAAAGCAGCTGTGCATTCTGAAGCACACATAAACTGCTAATATTTGATTATAGTAGATCTTTTACACCGACTAATGCTTTTGAGAGACTTTTTTAAAAGCACCGGCTTAACTTTTTTCCCTGTCTGCTGCTCTTGATGTTCATAGGAAAGCTGAAGGGTTTGGGACTGTGCATGTTCTTTTGGGTATTATGAACCAATCAGCATACATGATATAGTTTCCCTCTAATGTGATTAGTATTTTTAGAGTTTAAGGTATAGTTTGTGTTATTTTAACCCCTTACCAGGATGAAGAGCGCCTCGTTGGCAAATTTTTGATGGTCTGGGATGGTGGAGAAAACAGAAAGCACCAGACAGCTGAACACTAGGAGAAAACTGAAACGCAAACAAACACACACAAACTAACAGGTCAAAATACAATACAAAACTACGGTGAGTGTTGTATTTTGTTTTACTTTTTAGCTAACACTTTATCATGCACAACTGTTAAATGAATGCATATTATTTTTTTAATATATATTGCAACATCTCAGCAAAAATAACAACAGCAAAAATAAAAATAAGTAAATCAACAAACAAAACCACAAATATCACAGCAAAGACTGACCAAAAACCCCAAAACAAACATGTGTTCTACACGTACTGATGACTATTGGCCTCTGGTGGACCGAGGAACTTGCCATGACACCCCATAATCCAAGCTGGCATTCAGCTCATACACACAGATGCTCTTAATCACTGCTGTCACAGACCCTGCTTGGAAAGCCCAGCATGCTCACTCAAAATGGAGTGGATAAAAGCAGATATTACAGCCCCACTTCCTGCCATTTCTTGGGAGCACTCAGACTCTTTGGAAAAAGGGGCCCTTGCGCAAGAACTGGGGCTCCCGGACAGCTCCAGGTGGTCCCATCTGAATCTTTGTCAAATAAAAGCTGGATTTGCCCCGCGGTTCTCAGAGAAGCTCTTGGAGTCAGACTGGCTCTGCGCAAGCAGCTGCTGCTGGGGATGATGCCAAACCAGACACATCTGGCCCGCTCACTCATACCCAATGCTACTTCTCAGCTCTGTGATCTAACTGTATGAGGACAGAATGACATTTTTCAGCTGTGTTCTTGCGTGTAATGTGACTGTTTGGAGCAACAGCATCTTGGTTGTGAGGAAAAGTAAGATGAGTCAAACAGTCACAACAATGGAACTATAGGGATAGTTCTCCCAAAAATTAAAATTCTTTCATTAATTACTCAACCTCATGTCATTTCAAACCCAAAATGTGACATCAGTAATTCAAGCATACTTTTGTAAACAATGTCCTTACTACGTTTCTAGGCCTTGAACATGCAGTTGCATTGTTTATGCAGGGTTGGAAAGCTTGAGGATTTCATCCATAATATCTCAATTTGTGTTCCTAAATTGATTGAACGTCTTGTGGGTTTGGAATGCCATGAGGCAGAGTAATTAATGAAAGATTTTCATTTTTGGGAGAACTATCCCTTTAATGAGGCCCAAAAGGACATTTGAAATACAACTCCTTGGGCAATTTTTGCACAATCAATTGCTGTAACATTACTGTCAATTACTGTAACAGAAACTGTAACATGCTAATAGCACAAACTCCAAGGAATGAAGAGCGTTACGAGACTGACAGACCTTGAGCGACTATACACTAAAAAAAGAGGAAAAGAGGAAGGAGAAAAAGAGGAAGGAGACTTGCACACAGTCAATTAACATCATCCTCAAAATACAGTACTGATCATCAGCTGACATCATAAACACTTTAAAAATGCCAAGAATAAGAATACACTTTTCAAGGTTTACAGTATTTACCAGCCCAAAGAATGAGAGCAAGAACAAAACTAAGCAAGGATTCCACATCTTCAATCCATGTGTTGGATGCAAAAGCAGCAAAAAACAAATCTATTTTGCAAATCATGGACACACCTGTTATTTAAAGTAAACAAACAGGATTAATAATACATGGATTTTAGTGCTAATTTAACATGCACAAACACTTTTTTTTAAACTTATTTAATGGACTTGGTTTCTGGAGGCATTTTCCAAAGTTGTACGTTTAAACAGTTTCCAAAAGGTTGAAATTTCCCCCATTTGCCGTATCTGTTTGCAGTTTGGAGTGCAAGAAAAGAATTATGACTTCAGCAACTAAAAAAAAAAACATTTTTTGACAATGGCATCTTTCTAAGTATATATGATTGATATATTGAGACAATGATGGGTCTATAAAGATATATCAACGATTATGGAGACTAATAGGGAATTGATCTGAAGTCAATTAGTTTTAAACTTGGGTCTTTATGCATAAATAATATTTCTGAAAACCTCAGAAGACTAAAAGGTCACTTCATCCCTGAACCGTTTCTGCTGAGTGTGACTCATTACTGCCAAACTAATGTACTGTAGGTAAAACGATCCCTCATAAAACAACAGACTGAAAAAAAAGGCCAAAAGCACGGAAAGCCAAGGCCCAGTTTCCCAGTACTGAATCATCAACAATCTGACTGGATGGACAGAGGAAGAAAATGCCCAGAAACTGCTTAGCTGCCCCCAATAGGTTTCCATCAAAAAACGATGAACGCAGTAAAAAATAGATACATTAGTGCATGCGAAGACCATGTGCGGCTAGCATTTCAGCTGAGAAGCAAGTTTTGAACCCAAAGTCAATCTGCCAAATGCAGAAATCAAATCCTCAAATCAGCAGAAATGATAGTCTCGTGAGGTGAAAACAATGCAGCACCACGTGTGTTTGTATTTGCTGGTAAGCGCATGTCGATATCATTCTCGGATGGTGTGCTTGTGTTGACAGTTGGTCCAGGTTGAATTTTACACTGAAAACAGGGTTTTAACTATTAGATTTCACAAATTACTTCAAAGAAATGGCCAATGCACATTAAACGTGAAATTCTGAAAGACTTTATTACTGATTCAAAATTTAAAGCGTAAAAACGAATTAATGAACTCACGTGAAACCAAATTCACAGACATCAAATGGATCTTGCAAATGCAAAAGAAAAACTTACTGACTCTCCTTTTTTATTATAATATAATATATATATGATTAATAATTCAATATCTAGTTAAATATCAGTTACACAGTGCATTGCACAAACTGACACATACCTGCAAGTTACTGTTATTACACACACTTTTTTGCAAGTACATATTTACCATATATATACCAAGTACAGTATGTGTCTTGTTTGTGAGCACATAAAACCACATTTTTCTGTCCGTGCTACACATTTACCATGTACATATCATTAGTGAGAACAATGTGTCTTATTGATTACCGTGTATGGATACTGTAAGGACATGCCTGTTTGTATCCACTTGTCCATAAGTACTACACATTTACCATGTTCATACATTAGTAAATACAGTAAAGCATCTAATTAGTTCCCATGTACGGGAACCATCGTTCTTACCATCATTAGCCTGTATTTACACACTACACCTTTTTAAGAAACATCTTTACTATTGTTTTTAAACTAAATGTGGGTTATTCTCTCTCCTCATTCTCTGTGATACGTTAAGATGAAGTATGCTGTAATGGACCCTTGCTGTGGTCCTCATTAGACTAAATCTTAGGTTAAATTCATCATGTGGACTGTTAATATGCCATAAAAGCCACAGCGAGGTGAAAGCATGAGGACATAGATATGGGCCATGTGGGTAAACAGAGGGGATGATGAATAGTGAGGGGTTTACACATTGCTGAGCTGGACTCTGTAGACTGTACGCCACAAAACATCTGCGCATAACGGCAGAGTCTCTGACCCTAATTCAATCACGGCAGGCTGATGGACCAGGTATCAGTTACACAATGAGAGAGATAAACATTAAGCTATGCTAAGAGGGGAAGAGGGATAAATGTTTGGAAATGGAAAAAGTGGAAGGCAGTGTCCTGTGATTTATCCGTTTTCTTTATGATAACACACACACACGTGGATGGGTTAAAAAAACTTGAAAACAAATAGTCCAGCAAATCAGAGAAAGAAGAGGAAAAGATTGCACCTCTAAGCAGAGGACAAAGGTGGCAGCAGTGGAAAGCTCTATAAATATCCATGTGCCTTGAATTGTGACAGCCTGCAAATTTGTCCAGTACACACAACCACATTGTTAATGCTGGGAGGTGTCTGCGGGGAATATAAAAAAAAGGAAAGAAAGGCTGAAGACGCAAAAAAAGATGAATGCCTTGATACTGTACAAGGCTTTATATAGTGCAATTACGTGTGTATGGTAACCTGAACAAAAGAAAGAACATCTAAACATCTGTCCAAGTCACTGTTAAAAATGATTACCTCAAGCAAATATTGATACAATACCAACGTTGTTGTTTTTTATTGTAAACGTTTTGGCTTTCAGGAAGGCAAGCTTTTCTCTAACAATAAACTGTGATTTTGAATTGATTTTTCAAATAGGACTACTAGGAAAGCCTGATTTTAAGGTTCAATACCATTCAACTCTTCCCAGCATACACTGGGACATGAATAATAAATACAGTTGCATTGTTTGGCCATTTTTAATGACCCTATATAGGAAAAGTGATTTGGAAGAATGGATAAATAGATGTGTCACAATTGACATGATTTTGTCATTTTTCTGCACTTTTGATGGCATATCAATTTACTAATTACTTTTCTTAAAATTATTACAATTAGTAAAGGTTTCAAGCATGTTAAATATTAAAGTTTTAGTCAAATTTAATTTGTGATTAAAAATTAAAGCAATGCAAACTGTTGGCTTCATATAAAAATGTTAAATTTAAGTACTGAAAATTAAGAAATCAACTCTTGTAATGAGAGGAACCATATTGCTGATGCATAAATAAAAGAAGACACATGTTTGGCAACACAAACACTGCTGGGAAACACTGTGTAAAACCAAACAATCCATCCATAACACAAATCTGTTATCCACAGACTACAGAGCTGCCTGCTAAGATAATAATAATTCATTTAATTGTAAAGTGGAATTGGAAGTCAGTGTTTAAAACGCTGTACACAGTTGTGAAAGATGTCAAAAAGTAGAAGCAGGAGCAGACAACACAAGAGCGGGAAGTAAAGCTGCAACCAGTCTGGAAAGCATAAATCCTTAATGTCAGCGAAACAGGGTTAACACTGATAGCTAGCATACAAACAGAAATACTATCAGTGAAAATGAGCACGGACACTTCTCAGAAGAAAGCAAGGGCTCCAGCTACTGAATCATGAAAAACTGCCCTGCA
This sequence comes from Enteromius viviparus, assembly GCA_032353835.1. Taxonomy (NCBI): domain Eukaryota; kingdom Metazoa; phylum Chordata; class Actinopteri; order Cypriniformes; family Cyprinidae; genus Enteromius; species Enteromius viviparus. The sequence goes on along the minus strand of JAUCNO010001174.1, from coordinate 301,452 downwards.
TGTGGAACAAGGTTATTATAAGGTTATTTAAATAGTTTTAAAAGTGCACTTCACATCTGGAAAGGAAACTCTGGTGATTGCTCCTCACAGCTGTTTAGTTCAATTTTATGTTTTGCTTAACTCAAAGCAATAATTTAAAAGTAATGAATTTACTGTCATTATAACATTATACCAAAACCTTATCATAGCATGAATTTTTTTAATCATTACCACATAATCTAAGATGGTAAACATACAGAAAGCTATAAAAAAAAATACAAAATAGACAAAGAACATCTGAAAGAACTATACTGTATATAACAGCTTTGTATGAAAGCCTGTTTCCTCCATGGAATTAAAAAAATAATAATTTATCCTACAATTCAGACTTCTATACATCACCTGAAATCTGAACAAACAAGTTTTCCATTGATGTATGACTTTTTATGGTTTGTATGGTTCGCTAGGATAGGAATATTTGCAATGCGTATTCCTAATCAAAAAGTTTCTATATATATCGTGGGAGGAAGTTAAGTAAATATTTCTATGGAACATATCCTAATGATTTTTGGCATAAGGAGAAATGTATAATTTTGACCCATACAATGTATTTTTTAGCCTTGGCTTCCGCGACTATAAAGCTCATAGGAGCTTAGTCTGGCCAAGCTACCTTACTACCCGTCTTCTGGGAGGCGGGC
>JAUCNO010001174.1:271783-296526 GCA_032353835.1 Enteromius viviparus | reverse complement strand
TTTATATATATAATTATATATATATATTTTTTTTTTTATGGAATTTTATTAGTGAGATGGCAAAGGTATATTTGCAACAGTCTTCAGTGTCACATGATCTTTCAGAAATTATTTTAATTATTATAATAATAACAACATAAAAATCAGCTAAAGTAATAAATTCCTTTTAAAAATAATAATAAAAACCTTTCTAAATAAAACATTATTTAAAAAAAAAGATCTTAACTGACCCCTAACTTTAAATTATAGTGTAAAACGGTAGAATATAAATAAAAAGTAAAATTATATTAAAATAAATAAATAATACGTTTATAAGCATTTCAGTAAATGCTGCCTTTCTATTGAAATACTTTATATTACAAGTCATATGTTAGTGTCTTTTTTTGATTGCTTGCTCACTCTGCATTGTTTTTTCTCTCTCTCTTTCGCTCTCTTGTTCAAAATCATTTAATAACTCTGTTTTCTATCTGCCATTTCCATCCATTACATTGTCTGACTTGTTCACTACTTCTTCTCTCTGCATCGTCTCATCACTGTAGTGTTGATCCGTGTAGCCGCTCTGCTGCCATCTACCAAAAATCCGGTGCTCTGCTGTTTAGATGTAGGGTGAACGTGAAGCCATGCTTGTTTTAGATTGGCTGAAGTCTGAAGATACTTTTGTTATCCCAGGTCATTACTACTACAATATCGGGAACATCAGAAACCTATTAACCTGGAAAGAGTGAGGCTATGTTTTGAGTCATGTTTTCTTGTCCGTTCCCTTCTTTGACCTGATAAGCCCTGAAAAATAATCATCTGTGAGAGAATGAAAAAGGTCAGACTTGGAGGAACCTACTGATGCGCTGATTTAGATTGATTCCAGCGATCTTCCTTCTTTTTAGTCATATTTTTTTGAATGACCTTAAACTCACCCACGATTCACCTTCCTGTCACTAAAGAAGAGTTTGTTGGTACCGCAGTGTCCTTTTGAAGTTTCTCTTCTAAAAAACGGCTCATGTTATTATTTTCCCCCAGATTCCTTAGTTCTTTTTCCACAGACTGTGAATTCCCAACCACATTTAGAGTTCTTCCAGCTCTGGGAAAAGAATAGCTGATTTTCTACAAGCGTAATGTCTCTATTTGTTGAAGTGGTTTGTTGTATTTCTGTGGTTTGGATGCTGAATTGATGGATTTTAGACGTTAGTGAAATATCCAGTTACCCTGCATGCAAAGCTTGAAGGACAGTGGCACGGCTGTGAAATGGGATTCATTTTGGTGAGATATGTTTGGAACGGTCATCTCCAGCACAAGACACTTCAGATGCGAGATGGAGGTCATTTCTTTGTCTTCTGTCATTGGTGAGGAAATGAATGGATTTATGTCAAATCTATGCGATAAATGAAATTGTTAGCCTTCTTGAAACCCCAATTTAAACCTAGAATGATTAGTTTTACACAGGTTATAACCTTGTGTGTGTGTGTTAGCTACAGTTTAATCTACAAGCTGTTTATATATGACAGACATCAGCAGTGTCCTCATAAAAAAAAAAACAGTAATAATTTTATTTTATTTATTTATTATTATTATTTAATAGCTCATTATAATAAAAACAGTAAGAAATAATATAATCATAATTATACAAGTTTATTATTATTATATTATATTATTATAATTGTAAAATATTTTATTATAACAATAATTTATGTATGGAATTTGTATAAATAAAATATATCATTAATAATATATAATAATTAATAATATATATAAATTTATTCTTTGCTAGAAAATATTTTTGGATTTTAGAATATGGGTTATAATATGAATACATGATATAAGTATAAAATGTTTTCATTTAGCTTGTGTGTGTGTTTCCATGGACTGCAATGGATGCGCATCTGTGTTTAGACGACTGTTGCTTCAGTCTTTGGAGTCATATTGTGAACCGTTATTAAATGGGTTTCACCCTCTCTTGTTCGACTGCAGTGGAGCACACTTACACACACACACACACACACACACACACACCATTACATCATCCAGCTGCAGAAGTGAGAACCTCACTTGGCCTACTGTACCGCGGCCTTTCTCTCTCAGACCCTGAGGGACTCATGCATGCAAACAGATACCGAGATACGGAAGAGAACCTAAATCCTGGTGGTCTTATATATTATTTATATATGATTATATATTTAAATGAAAGATAATATTTGTTATATAAATGTCATGAGTAATATTAATGTTTATTGTGATATATAATATAACAACATGAAGTTCAGCTAGATCTATATAGGAAGATTTTATTTGCAAAAGAAAAATGAAGTGTTAAAAATTATGGTGTTATGTTTTTATTGTGTTTAATAGTGTTAGCTAGTATTTTAACCCTTTTTATTTTATCTAATCCAAATAACTACAGTTTGATTGCGATTAATTGAAATGTACAATGATCCTGTGTGACTCTCTGAGATTGCAAAAGAAGAGGTTTAGCAGAATCTCTGAGCTGCTCTACTCCATACAATCCAAGTGCACTTTAAACGCATAATTAGTTCTCAACGCAACCTGTGCTGTGTTTATTTGCTGCAAATAATCTGCAGAGGCCTCCATGTTTTCATTGGATCAGGTGGTCTGATGCAAGCCTTCCAGTGGGATGCATGGGGGGAAAAAAGGAGAAGACATAGAGAAAGGTGTTTATTTGTACAGTGAGGGGCGCTGAGACACCACATGGAAGCATCGCAGGAAAATGGATAAATGACTTCATCTTTATCTCTCAGCTGTGTGTGTCTGTGTAGGAGGGATCGGCTCCTTCAACCATATTTCATGCTTAATTAGCAGCCCTGGGATGGAGGATAGTAGGAGTGGAATTAAAGACTGCATGTCTCAACTGAACCATCCATGTCCGTTATGCTTTACTGGCAAGCAGTGTGCCATACCTGAGTCTTCCGGCATTTGTCCTGATACCTGTAGATCATGAGCTAATACCATATTATTATTTGTGCTATTTGCACGATTTCTTTCAGCTCATCCAGGCAGAAAAATGAAAGGGAAAAAGGTAAATGATGTAATCCATCCAAAGCAAGGTTATGTTTTCGTGATTGTGAGTCTAGGAGCTCTCGGAGAACAAAGTCAGTCTGCTGGCTAGGCATGACTAAATCAACTTTGGCACAGACTCACCAAACCTAGTCAACTCAAACCTGTGAATCATAAAAACAAACGAACAGAAGTGATGCTTCATCCAGGTTGCTGTTGATCTCATGCAAAGTGATTGGACGAGGGCCAACGCTCGAGGCGATATCTGCTCATGCCAAGAACAGGAGAACAAATGATGATGTTTCTATACTGTCTTTACATTCAGTTAGATACATGTAAAAGGGTCTGAAAAGGAGAATTTGAAATTGATATTCATCTGCCTTAAATGAAAATGAGGCAAACTTGGATATCCCGTTTAAGCACTATAGCTAGTATGCTAACCGCTAAATGATGATATGCTTGCGTGGATTCTAAATTCTATTGTTGTTTTGTTTTTCAGGATTTCGTAGGAATGAAGAGATGAAGGCGATGGAAGTTTTGCCGATTCTAAAAGAAAAAGTGGCCTTCTTGTCAGGTTTGTTGCTATAGCTATGCATCTCTTACTGTATATGTCTATTGGTTATAACATACTTTCTCAAATGTTAGTAGTAATACTCTACATATCGTCAACAATGTGTGTATCTTCAATATTTCTAGTACAGGAAAGTAGTTTTAGTTAAAAAAAAAAAAAAAAAAATACTACCAATAAAAAAAATACTACCACTAATAAAAAATAAATAAAAATACTATTACTAATAAAAAAAAATACTACTAATAAAACAATACTACTCCTAATTAAAAAAATAAAAAAATATATATACTACTATATATAAAAATATATACTATATACTACTAATAAAAAAATAATACTACAAAAAATACTACCAATAAAAAAACTACTACTAATTAAAAAAAATATAAAATAAAAAATGTAAAAATACTACTTAATAAAAAATACTACTACTAATAAAAATACAACTAATAAAAAATACTACTACTAAAATATACTACTAATATAAAAATACTACTAATTAAAAATAAATCAATTAAAACTACTACAATAAAAAAATACTACTACTAATTTAAGGCAGGTAAGTCTTGCATACAATCAGGAAATGACCTGAACAGGAAATTTTTTAAAGAAAAGTTTTTATTTTAGTTTTTCATTTTGTAAAAGTTTGTTGTTAAATAGTTCTATTTGGCTTCAATTTTTAACTATATTACTTTTAGCAGTTTTAGTCCTTAAATTTAAATACATAGTTAGTTGCCAGTGCAACATCTCATTTTTATGTTTTTAGTTGTTTAAAAAAAAAAGTTTTTTCAGGTTTGTCAATCGCAACAACCCTTGATCACAAACACAGGTCCACACTTTTTTGACCCAAAATAACTTTTACCGAATATTACTGTAACTCGCCAAAATATTTTTAGTCGGTGTGTCATTGTGGCCAGACAGAGGCCATCATTTGATTTAGACTGTAAAAAGCTCTCCTTCTCACTTGCTCTCTGAGCTTCTGTTTGGCTCTTTCAGTCATACGACTAACAGACCAGCACTAAAATGACTCAGAAACAAAGACTGCGTCTCCATGGGGATGAGTAACCGTCACACACATGTCCCATGATACAACAACAAGCGCAATCAACAGGCGAGAGGGTGTGCTCTAAAAAATAAAGAACTGATTAGAGGAACTGAACCTGCAGAGCGCCAAGTGTGAACAGTATGCTTATGCAGCATTTCATTTAATTTTATTTTTTGTAAGTAGCATTGTATTTATTATTTTTTTTTTTTACATAAAAGTACCCCAAGCTGCTTAAATCCAAATATAAGAAGAATAACAAATATCTGCCACGTGAACCTAATTTGCTTATATTAAGTGCTACTAAAACATCTCACCAATGACACTTCATTTAGAGGGTTTTATTTATTATTACATGCATTTGTTCAGATTAATTTTCTAATGTTGTATCGAGCTCTGATGTCTCTTACTATTATATTATTATTATTATTATTATTATTTTTATTATTTTATCATACAAGTATGATTTCTGCATAAGCATGCAGTTATATGCTTTTTATTTATTTAGATTCCTTAACATCAGAGGATAAGATGGATTATCCTATTACAACCGCACTCCATTAGTGAGATTCAGCACTTTCCTCATAGATATCCCAGCCGCTCGGTTTGTTGTGCTGGAGTCAAGGGCTTTGAGCTGAGTAACACAACCTGTATGAACTGGAGCTGTGAGAAGAGGATCAGTTGAATTGTGATGTATTTGAGCAGGGCTATATTATCTTTACTTTCGCTCCACAGCTGTTGCATTTTAAAAAACATTGGTCACCTAAAACTCACTCCCATGCCGTTCCAAACCAGTTTCTATCTTTTGTTGACTATAAAAGACAATATTTTAAAGAATGCTTGCAATCAAACTATTGATGGTCTCTACTGACTACCACAGTAGGGACAGAAATACTATAGAAGTCAATAGAGGAGAATAACGGTTTGGTTCTTTTAAAATATATATATTTTTGTGTTCAACATGAAGAAACTTGCACTGGTTTGGAATGAGAAGAGGGTGTTTAAAGGACAATGTTCCTGCTTTAGTTATGGGAGCTATGACCCGACAGGTACAGTACAGATATTGTAGACCTCCACAAATACATCAGAATACAGTTTTATCCACTACTTATACTAGTAGCTTACCTTGAATCATCCAGGTATGTGTGATGCACCAAATCTAAGTGAAATTGTCTTCAAATATTATGGTAGTTTGATAGCCCTAGCTTAAAATACAAACATGAATGTACTCACCCTCACATTAGTTCAAAACTGATTGATTGATTTTTTTTCCCCGTCAGTTGGAGCATAAAACAATAATTTCACTTTTGTCCGTGCAATAAAAGTCAGTGGGGATCGAAAGTCCAGTGTTGTTTTGTTGTTTTTAAACCTTATTGATTTTCATTACATGGTAAAAACTTAAAAAAAAAAACAAAACCAATCTTTATTTTTATTCAGTCCCTTTTTCCTTATAGCACACTTATAAACTGAAATTTTTTTTCCCCCAGACACTAAAAAGTTATTTTTATTTCAAGTGTCTAACCACTTGAAAAGTGAACAGCAGCTGAGTCATTCACAGAGATTTACAGTTATGATATCATATCATGTTACAGGGTCTCGTCTTGAGTTATCTCACAGTAACTCAGTCTTAGCTGTCATTCAGTATTCTCTGAAGACACCACGCTATGATAATGAGATTATTTTGATAACGACTGACTGCCTGATACTGTCAACAACAGGTTTTGAATCAGACTCTCCAGTCCAGCAATGTACTGCTTTTTACAGCTCCAGTGTTTTTCATTCAAAGTCCTTTTTTTGAAACTATAGGCGTAGAAGTAATTTGGAAAAGAAAACAAGGGACTGTACTTCCTGCCCTATTAGATTAGTTTGTGCCATATGCTGTTTTGTATGCCGTCTACTCTGAGTAGAGCCTGATAAAGACATTAAATACCATACTGAAGGTAAATGTGCCCAAAAAACCCAGCATTCGATGTTGGGATTATGGGATATTAGAGGAATTTTCAAAAAATAAGGCCTATTTTAGTTTTTATTAGCTGCTTTTATGTCTTTTCATTTCTCTTTATGACTCCTGCATTGCTATTTCTCCAGGGGGCAGGGACAAGCGCGGTGGTCCAGTTTTAACATTCCCATCACGAACCAACCATGACCGAATACGACACGAGGATCTCCGCAGACTCATCGCCTACCTCGCCGGCATCCCTAGGTATTGACACACTCACTCGCTTCTCAGCCCACCAGGAGCATATGAACTTTTTAAAAACATCCCAGGATGCACTTGCTGGACATTGTTGACCGCTTTTCTTTCACTATTTGTTCAAATTCGTTCTTTTTAAAATGAACAAAAGAAACTGGAGTGGATCTGGCAATTTGTGCAGCGGATGTGCCAACTGTCCTGATGCTTACTGCCATGTTGTTGTTTTTTTCTCATAGTTGGGTGCATTGATCTGCAATTGACCTGTGAACTAGTGATGCTGTGTCTCTTCATATGGGATCTTTTGTTGTGCTTTTAAAAGTTGAATGAGGCTTGGGCTGAATTCCTCTAAACGGCTCTGCCGAGCAGTTGTGCTCTATAAACATGTTTGTTTACGGAGCCTTTAGCATCCATTAGTCGGAGCATGAGGGTGGTAACTCCGGTAAAGTGCAGCTACAGAGAGCTGACCTTCATGGGGGTTTCTTCAAGTGCTGGCACTTTTTTCAGTTAGGTTGATTCACATTGCATACATAAGCATCACATTTTATCCTTAATTTATTTATTATTTATTTATACTTAATTAATTCCTTGGATCAATCAATGTTAATATTTACGTCATTAATCATACAGATCATATTAAAATTATGTTACACAAAAAAAAGGTAACAAATATTTTAATATTTGTAATTTGAGAAATTATTATTTCCTCCATAGTTACCTAATAATATATGTTAAAGATAGTGACTTATTAGTGTAATTATTATTAGATAGTGAAGGTGAAGTATGAAAGTGTAGTGTAGTTTGTTACCAAGCAAACATCAGTGTCAGTTGATCAGTATAATTTAATTATTTCTAAACTATTTTAGTATTTAGTAATATTAAGTTAGCTTTTATTTTCATTTAGTCACTTTATTTAGATTTGTTGTTGTTCATTTTAGTTTACATATTTTGTTTTAATTTAGTTTGAGTTTTTAGTACTTTCGTAGTTTATTTCATTTAGTTGCCAAAACATAATTTCTCATTTAAATACGTTTTAAATATTTCTGCTCTCTTTCAGTTAACAAAAATAGTTAAATAATTTGTTACTATCCACCCCAGTGTTTATGAAATAACAACCCATGTTTGAGATGAAATATGAGGCGTATGATGTTGGATTTTTCCGTAATTTAGAAATTAAGCTGTAATTTTTTTCAAATTATTAGTTGTGAAAATAGCATGTGTTTATGTAGGATGCCGATATATGAAGATATAGGAATCAACTATTTTGTTCCAAAAGTGCCATTTCCACCACAAAATGAATGCTGAAATGTGATGAAAGTGGCATTTATTTATAACAATTAAAAATATCACATAAATGTGTAATATTAGCTAGCAGATAATAAGTTGGGGAAAAACACAGTTTTACTTTCTTTTCTCAGAATGGATTTTATATCTGAGAGCAGCATCATATTGGATGTATTTAATAAAACGCATTCCTCAGCCAATAATACTGCAATGAATTTAGTCGCTCTATACTTTTAACAGGAGGGAGGGGAATAGAAAACAAGAGATTTAGATAAGAGAGAAACGCAAGAGGGGGTGCGATGGGAAGAGTGGTTGGTGGTAAAGGCAGCGTGGGCATGATCAAGAACCTGCCGCAGTTCAGCCACTGCCAACAGCTCTTCCTCCTCATCATCATCCTCGCTCACAAACTCTGTCCCCTGCACCCACACAGTCATACCACAGAGAGAGAGCGAGAAAGAGAGAGAGCTACAGTTACAAAGCAAATCCCCTAGAGATAAAAAAGAGAAACACACAGGAAGATGGGAAGAGATGTATCATGATAAAGCGAGAGAGAGAGAGAGCAGGAGCACTCATCTTCAGAGATGGAGAGCAGGCAAGTGTGCAGGGAAAAACTGGGAGGGCGAGTGAACCAGTGAGCGAGAGAGAGAGGGAGAGAGAGAGAGGAAAACAGTGTCGCAGTCGCACAAGGCTGTGTGTTCGTCTACAGATCGTCAGTACAGACAGCTCCTCGATTAGACACTTTCTGAGGTGAAACCGGACAGGCAGATGTTTGACTGACAGCTGTGTGAGACGCGCTCTGGGTTTCAGAGGATCGGACTGATGCGGTCAGCAGTATCACAGAGCTTTTAAGACAGGTAGAGCCCTGACTGATTGGATAACGAAGGCCTTCATCTCTGAAAGCAGCTCATTTGTTACAAATGTTGCAGCTGTGCTTAATGGGTAAGCTCTGCCATGCATCCCTCCCTGTGCTCTCTGTTGTACGTGCATTGGTTTTTTTTTTTGATAAGGGAACACATTTTTTCCCCTTTATTTTTAGCTCCTCTGGCTGCATCTGTGCAGAGGTTGCTTTGGTTTCTTAGCTAGGAGGATGCACCGTATATTATATAATGCAAAAAGGATTTAAGCTCATATTTTGTTCTCTCTCTTTTTTTCCTCCTGTCATCCAGTGAGGACGTGTGCAAACATGGCTTCACGGTCATCGTGGACATGCGTGGCTCCAAATGGGATTCCATCAAGCCTCTGCTGAAGATCCTGCAGGAGTCGTTTCCCTGCTGCATCCACGTCGCCCTCATTATCAAACCAGACAACTTCTGGCAAAAACAGAGGACCAACTTCGGCAGCTCCAAGTTTGAGTTTGAGGTACTGGTTATCTTTCAGTCTCTTACTTGTAGGGTTGTGTTGCTGGAGGCAGATGTCCACCACTGCATATATTCCCTTTTTTTAATATATATTGATGTATGCTATAATTCGATGGTTCTCTTAACCTGATGTTTGTTAGCAGTGTTAAAATCTGTGGTTTGGGTTATCATCATTAAAAGCATTTCATTACTAATGTTGTAGATTATTTCTGCAATCCTATGAAGTATCAGGTGAAATGGCTTCTCTGCTGCGTTCTTTCGTCTTGTTAATTAATAATCTGTGGTTTTGTCTGTGACATCAGATCTGTGTTGGTGTGAGCATGTGAAGGCGGCTTTGATTGTGTGGGAGTGTGTAGGTGTTGATGTTCTGTCTGTGTGTGTGTGTATGTGGGTTGACTAGAAGAATGTAATGTGGATGCAGCAGAAATGCTTTTTCGGCATATTTTCAGCTTTTTTTATATATATATTGAGTCTCGATTGCAAGGTGTTGGTGCAATTTATTTTTTGCTCAGAGAGGCATCAGAGTGGAAACTTTTTTTTTTTTTAACATGCTTGTTTTTATATGAGTGCGGCTGTGTTTGTTTTTATTGGAGGAGGGGCTTTTGTGTGTGCATGCGTTCAGTCTGACAGTGAATGAGCACATGTGGAAACAAAGCTCATGTCATGGCTACAGAAATTTCCAGTGCAGGAAAATAACGTTTTAGATCAAATGATGATTAGTTTCTATGAATAAAACATAATTAAATATATGATAAAGAACAATCGGAATCTGCTATGTTGCAGTGACATCATCATCGACAGTTACGCGTCATGTCGGAATTACCGTAATAAAAAAAAAACAAAAAAACACTGAGATTCTGCTCTTACCTTCATGTCCTTGGACTTGTTTCTATGGCAACGTTCATAACACCAAAAAAGATCAATGTGCGGCTGTGATGTGAATGACAGTGAATTCTGCTCTATTTTCTCATGTGAAATATTGACGAAAAAAATGAAGGCCACCAGATAATAGTGTAACAGTGTATACAACACAAAATATGAAGAAGTAGACAAAGAACTACCATTTAGGACTCAACGGCAGTCGGTCTGAACTTTCCAGTACGAGGAATTAAAATATTTTAATATGAATTACATTATATGACTTCCCTAAGCCTTCACACTGACTGTGATTTATTCCAGTTCCTGTTGCTGAATGTCTATTGGTATTAATGGATTGCACATATATCACAAATAGCTGGTAAATCTTAAGATGTTGACCAATTTTGGACAGTAATTCCAATGTCTTTTCGCTAAATACTGATCATTCTGTTTGCATGTTAACTGCATCATATAACGAACAAGCTTTGCTTTCTTTACTCCCATTGGTAGTTGCCACATCACTTTACTACTCATTTGCATAAAGGTACATTTTTCTCAGCTTTGAGTTGACCAAATGATTCACCATCATCAATAGCGATTGTTGTGCATATAAATCATCAACTCTCATTGAAAATGAATCATTCCCAGGTACTTTTAAATGGGAAATCTAAAATGCCTTAAATAATGAAGATGAACTGAAGATATTGAATTAACTATTAAAACTGCTGAAATAAAATAAGGTAAGATTACTACATAATTTAATAAAATGGAAATGTAAACTTAAAATGTATAAAAAACATAATTTATTAAAAATATAATAGACATTATTAAATAACATTGCATTAGAAAGGCTGGATGGAAGTCAGCTGGAAGGCTGGAAGCAGGTCAGCATGCTGGTGTCAGTCGCATATATTCCGCTATTTGCCCTATTTGGCCGCGTTTCATTCCTCACAATACTGTGATATTGTGCATGAATTGTGCAGTGGGAGGATCAGAAGCACTCCCCACCATCTGGTGGTCCATGTAAGTCCAAACAAGTGTTGAGCACAACACATGATGAAATGTTTCTGGTGGGCAGGGTCAAGGAATTTGTCATAGGAACGGCTGCAAGCTCTCATGTCGCCCACTTCTCATGACATGCCACATTTCTCATAATTACCAAGCAGAAGGCAAAAAAAGCAAATGCAGTCCATAACTCTCATTATTCTCATCGCAGTTAATGGACTAATGGGCAGCGTGCTTATGTTGATGTGTCTCTGTGAAAGGCTGCAGATGCCTGCGTGACAGGAGGAGTTGAATTGATGAATAGGTTTAGACCACATTTACCTTGAATTCACAAAAGAGCAGCACACCTCCGTTCTCTCCTCTTTCACGGCTTTGATGAATCCCCCTCGTACACATTTGTTTTCTATTTTCTGTCCTCCCATCTATTCATTTGTAGAAAGAATAACACATTATTTTTTATCTCTCTTGGAGAAATGTGATCAAGAAATATATGGACGGAAGAGCGTAATTTTTGTATTCTTGAATTTTGTAACACGCTTGCTTTTCAGTGTCGTTAACTAAATCTAAAATCTATTTATAGATAAAAATATTGGCAAAAAAAAAAAAATGTTTAAATTAAATAACTAATATTAACTAATAAAATGCATGAAAAATGACTTAAAGTTTAAATTAAAACAGTAAAAGCTAATTCTATAAGAATAATATTTATTCAATTTCTAAGACATATTTCGGTGCCAATTGTCATGACCAAGTATTAAGTGAAAAAGTGATGTGCTATAACTAAAAGTTAGCTCTTCCATGTTTATTCCAGTTTTTTTCCCAATGAGTCATAAGAGACTAATACACATCATGGGAGTAAATGTTTTGGTTCAAATCGTTCTATCTAAATGATAAAATCCATGCAACTATTGTCATGAAAAATATCATTTATAGACTTAAGGCCCTTGATAAACTCCTGTTTTAAAAGTAACAAAGGTATTAAAATTGTAATGATAGTTTAAATATGAAAAAGTCATAACGGGCCTGTAAAAATGTTAAAAACACGCTGGTGACAGGACATTTTATAGACTTGTACTGCATTAAGCCCTATTTACACAAATGATGGAAGGGAGAAAACGATAGTATTCACTTCCAGCTGACTAACAATAAAACATTGACATCCAATCAGAATCCACTCGACTTGCTTTTAATAAACAACATTATTATGCAATGATATGAACATGGAATCAACATCGAATCTCATTGGTTGAAAGCAACGTTGATATTACACGTCCGATATGTCACTTTCAGATTGAATTCTCTGCAAGGTGCCAGCTTGGAGCATAGCGAATACCTTGATTTAAAGAATTTTACAAATTTGGTATGCATGCATGTACATTTGTATACAGATTACCCAAGGCTTCAGGTAGCTTCAGAGCTGGTTTGTGTTACTGCTGTGCTGGTGGTGATGATATCGCCCTTTCTGATGCCCTGAGACTTCATGCTGGGAGTCTGTCTGTCTCTAGGTAGTTTGGACCTCAGGCTGTCCCTGAGTGGCTGTGTGAAATTAGATTTATGCCCCCGGTTAAAAATAGCAATCCCGTCTTGCTGGTCATTAATGGAGCTTGGAACGGCTGCATCAATTCACATAGGATTTAGGGCATTAGAAGTCATATTGTGCATTCTAGTACTGTGCATATTGATTGATCTTCATATTCAACCCACATCCTTTCTCTATTTCTCTCATCCTTTTCTGGTTCCTTCCATTCCTCCATCAAACCCACCTTCAGACCACCATGGTTTCCCTGGAGGGCTTATCTAAGGTGGTGGACCCATCCCAGCTGACGCCCGACTTCGAGGGCAGCCTGGACTACAACCACGAAGAGTGGATCGAGATCCGCGTGGCCTTCGAAGACTTCACAGGCAACGCTCGGCACCTGCTCGCTCGCCTGGAGGAAATGCAAGACACGGTCACACGTAAAGACTTCCCGCAGGATTTAGAGGGAGCCCGGCGCATGATAGAGGAGCACGCGGCTCTGAAGAAGAGGGTGATGAAGGCTCCTGTGGAAGAGGTGGACAGTGAGGGCCAGAGGCTGCTGCAAAGGATTCAAAGCAGCGAGAGCTACGCTAACCGAACTGTGCCAGTCCCACCAGGGCAGAGGGAAGGGCAGGGGCAACTCAACGCTGACACCCAGGGCCTGGTGCCCCGTATTTCATCCCTACTGGAAAAACTGCACAGCACCAGGCAGAACCTGCATCAGGCCTGGCACGTCCGCAAGCTGCAGTTGGACCAGTGCTTCCAACTCAGGCTTTTCGAACAGGATGCTGAAAAGGTGAGATCCACACATAGACGTATTTATAGATGCATATACAGGTATAGTGGTAAATCCATGCACAGGAATTATTAATAACTTTTTTTTCATTTTTTTTTCTTATATAATTTATTTTTCTCTCTCTCTCGCTCTCTCTCTCTCTCTCTATATATATATATATATATATATTTCTTTATTTTACTTTACACAATATTCTCAGCCTTAAAGATTCCCTTTTGTTCAACATTGTTTTAACTCAATTTATTAACAGAAACAGGAAATATTGATATGTTGATATGTGAATTATCCATAATTTATTTTGTGAATCAGACTTTTTTAATGGCTATATGTTATAAAATGGCAAAAATGTCATTATTTCCCATTTAATCTCAATTAATCAGTTTTGGCATTTAACTTTATATTGTGATTATTTATATATATATATATATATTAATAACTAATAATTTAAGTATTTATTAATCCTGCATCCCCTTTGGAAGTTTGTTGAGGCCCTCTAGTGGGCCGCCCCGATCCCCTGGTTGAGAACCGTTGCTCTAAATTGAAGCAAATCCTGTGTTTTTTTTCATTCTATCTGTATCTGTGCACATATTTACAAGTTCTCACTAATTCATCTGAATGTTTCTCATAGTGGGTGGAAGATTTGCATGTTGCTAGGAAACCAGCAGCTATTCTTTGCTCCAGAGAAACGGGTCATTTTTATGATTTTCTATTTTTACTCGTTTCAGCTGTATGAACACAACCATGCACGTGCTAAAACATTCCCCCAACGAGATATCTTGCATTGCACACATACATGCACATACACCTGCTTCCAGTCAAACGGGTGCCTGATATATGTGTGTGTGTGTGGTTACTGTATCTCTGCAGATGTTTGACTGGATCATGCACAACAAAGGGCTGTTTCTGGCTGGATACACAGAGATCGGCAACAACCACCCCCATGCCATGGAGCTGCAGACCCAGCACAACCACTTTGCCATGAACTGCATGGTAAGATTTCAACCAAAGTATCAAAAATGTTGCCCCCACAGCGACCAAACTAGGATTTTTCTTCCGTTTAAGCAGTGTAATGGTGTAATGGCTTTAGTTTTTAAAGTGTAAGTGTCGATTCTTTATTCAGTGATGGTGACTCATCATATAATCAGATGGAGCCATAGCATGATCCACCTAAGTGCTTCCTGTTTGGGTGGCTGCCCACCAGCTGTGGGCCCTGTTAGGGGCATCCTTTAAAAAGCCCCATTACTGTAGATAGAAGTATTGATCACTTCCTGTTTAAAGAGGCTGAAAGAGGATGTAGGCATATTGAGCTCTGATCAGTCTTCGAATGTTGAATCTAAAAGTTTAATGATATCATTAATTCACTTTTTATGTTATAAGCCATTATAAGGCGTCTTCAAAAACCTTGTGGTTAACGTTTCATCACTTATTTTTATTCTCCCTATATCGGTACCTGTCAAACGTTTAAAAGAACAGTTAGATGATAATGTGATTGTGAAATGTTATTAAAAACAATGATTTAAATTCTATTTATTCCTGTAACAATAAAGCTTTTATGTTAACCATAAATGACTGACGTTAAAATACAATGCTTAAATCCTAATCATTAATCGTTGTGTTTGGTAGTAATATTTTCCGTCTCCCACAGAATGTTTACGTAAACATAAACCGTATCATGTCGGTGGGGAACCGTCTGCTGGAGGCGGGCCACTATGCGTCCCAGCAGATCAAACAGATCTCAGGTCAGCTGGAGCAGGAGTGGAAAGCCTTTGCTGCTGCGCTGGATGAGAGGAGCGCCCTGCTGGAGATGTCTGCTACTTTCCACCAGAAATGTGACCAGGTTAGAGAGAACGCTTGCAACATCTTCTCTAATGAAAGCCGATAACAATGAGCATTCAGCAGAAAAGAGATATGGATTTCTCATGCTATTAAAAGTTAGCAATAGCCAGACTTAAGCTTAGGCTCAAATAAGCATAAAATACACACATTTTGAGTGAAAAACAATTGTATGCAGCAGTTTTGTGGATGGATTTTATTTTTAGGTTGTTTTAATAATCAAATTGGCTGCTCTTTATTTTAGGTAACACTTTATTTTAAGGTGTTCATAATACAGTTATTTAGTAAGTACTTAGTAGTAGCCATTGCACTTACATAAAAACATAATGTACTTGTATAACTAAAAGTTTTGTGATAACAATTTGTTATTATGTGGATGTAATAGGCTGCTACTGTTACACATGTGTAACAGACAGAGTGTGTTACACAGTTACTTGTGTAACCAAAAGATTGTCTCACATGTGCTTAA
Organism: Enteromius viviparus; assembly: GCA_032353835.1. Taxonomy (NCBI): domain Eukaryota; kingdom Metazoa; phylum Chordata; class Actinopteri; order Cypriniformes; family Cyprinidae; genus Enteromius; species Enteromius viviparus. Next base: position 280,600 of record JAUCNO010001174.1, on the reverse strand, counting down.
ATGCATGTAATACCATTGTAATTACATTAAAAGTACACTATTAAACAGGCACGAGCTACTTCAAACAAAGAGCATCAAGATTGTGCTTAAGTGTCTGCTTATTACATCTACATAATTACAAACGGTAATTACAGGCTGTACTATAACTTAGTTACATAAGTATGTTTTATTTCATGTAGGTACTATGGCTACTAATAAGTACCTAATTAGGTCATTACTGTATTATAACACCTTGTAATACATATGTACTTACATAGAGTACTTACCCAAGAAAGTACTGGTAATATAAGGTATCTACATGGGGTTAGGTTTAGGGGTTTATTATTATTCCTCTCATGCATGCAGTGTTTTCATAGAGGGGCTATATCAACAACAATCTCCCTTCTAGAGATTTCTTTTCCTTTAAACATCACCACAACTGCCAATCACAGAGCTGTCTGCTTTCGGCTCTCTTCATGCATGAGATTCTGTTTGAGTTGAACCAGACTCTCATCCCCGCTCTGCTCTTCATCTCTGAGGAAGAGTGCGATGAGATAAAAATTGGTTTGAATTGATATTCGGAGTGCAGCATATGAACCGTGTCTCTCATCATGTCCTGCATTTGCCCTTTATTAGTTTTAATTCAATCCATTTCTCTTGATGTCAGAGGTCTATGTGGACATATTATACTGGAATATATGCACATAGTGTGATAAAAGTTCTGACGTGTTCAATTTGGAACTTGTGATTCTTTTTAAGTTCATACTTAGTCTTTAAATGAATTTTATATGGAAACAAACTATTCAGAATTCTAACTGATCTAGTCCATGTCTGTTCATTACATTTTCTTTCATTATAAGTGGCTTGATATTGTTATTTTGTTTCTGTAAGTCTGTGTGTATCTGTGTCTCTCTGCAGTACATGAGCAATGTGGACTCGTGGTGTAAAGCCTGCGGAGAGGTGGATCTGCCCTCAGAGCTACAGGACCTAGAGGACGCCATCCACCATCATCAAGGCCTGTATGAGCAGATCACTGCTGCCTACTCCGAGGTACCGACCCGTGTGTCTCGAAATCACTAAATTGCCAAGCACTTTTGAAAAACCATTAAGTGGTAGTGATCCCAAAGTAAATGGTACTTGCACATTATAGCAATTATAGGCACGCCTGGAGTGGCAATTTCAGCTAATCATATTTATTATAAAACTCTATGAAGAGTTACAATGCACGTAACAATACAACTTCATTTAGTCTATTAGGTTTGTGTAATTGTTTTCTCATTATTGTTCTGCTCTTTCTCAGGTGAGCCAAGATGGAAAAGCCCTATTGGACAAACTTCAACGCCCCTTGACCCCTGGCAGCGCTGATTCGCTGACGGCTTCTGCCAATTACTCCAAAGCGGTGCACCATGTTTTGGACATCATCCATGAGGTTCTGCATCACCAGAGGCAGCTGGAGAACATCTGGCAGCACCGTAAGGTCCGGCTGCATCAACGTCTGCAGCTGTGTGTATTCCAGCAAGACGTTCAGCAGGTAAAGACACACACACGTATTCATTCACCTGAAAATACCCCACTACATCCACGTGGGTCCAAGTGTGGTACTGAGAACTGCACGTGGCATTTCATAATACCCTTGGGGGACGATTTAAAAAGCATCAAAATGATACAATGGGATGGAAGGATGTGAGAGGGAGAGACAAAGGGACGGAAGTAGAGTCTGCATGAATAGCTGAAAGGACCCCATAGACAACTAAGCCGTGTTACCAAAGTAACTGATTTAATTTTTGTTGTCCCTAACATAAAAAAACTTAATTATTATTAAAAAAAAATCAGGACTACTAAATGTTTATTATAATTTTGCTAATATTTACAAGCAAATTTCTTTTTTAATAAATGAAATGCAATGGCATTTAGCTTTTTAAATAAATAAAAAAATGTTTCTTTAATTAATTAACTTAAAATAACTTAAATCTCAAGTAAAAAATAGTTGAAAAAACATAAAAATCTAAATTGAAATGTAAGTAACATAAAATATACCAATAAAATTATATAAAAAATAAATAAATACATTTAATTGATTTAAAAATATGAAATATAATTTTTTTAGTCTTTATATTTAAATAAACTTAAATAATAATATATGCAATTATTATTTGCAATCTAAAAATAAAATACAAATGTAAACTGAAATGTAAATAATATACAAAAATACTAATAAAATTGTTTTCTTGACTGATAAAATAAATATAATTGATTTAAAAATATGAAATATAATTTTTTTGTCTTTATATTTTTATAAACTTGAGTAATAATTAATGTTTGTTTGGTTTTCTTTTCAATATAAAAATAAAATATAAAAATTATATAAAAAAATATAAAATGATATAAAATAAATAAATATAAATAAATATTATTTTATTAGTTTTATATTTTTGTTTTAAATATTTCTGTTTGACTACTTTTGATGTAAAATGACATATAATTTGACAATGTGTGTCCTTTGTAAAGACTACACTGGTATAATTACTTTATTTTAGTGTCGAATACTAACATACCAGTACTTTCATACCCCTCAGCGTACTGCAGTGTGCAGACATTTTTTGTTTTCTTTTTTTGGAGATTTCCACATTCATACTTCTAGGCAGGCTTTAGTTTAGCATGTCATTACTGTTACCACTGGCTCTTTAATACAGGAGAGAAAACACCACCGCAACATCTTGGCTTAACTTCTTTGGGATCATAATTGTTTACACACAAACAGAAATAGTCGCACATCATTTAAAGTCAAGGATAACCCGCTGCAGTAGAGTTCTCTCTATATTGCACATTGTGTTCGGAGGTTCAGGGCCAGTTTATTGGTGCAGAGATTGTGGTTCTCTGCAGCGAGGTGTTCGACCGAGAAAATGCAGAATGGCTAATTCTGTGGCTGAGGGAAAGTGTTGCCATGGAAACCACTATTCAGGTGCTGGGGATGCGATGAACAGCAGAGAGGGAGAGCTACACTGTGAACGACACCTTTATGCATAATTTTTCTCTTGGACCCTGCAGTATCACCTGTCATGGTACCTTGATTTGACTCCTATTATCTGACAGGACACATTCTCGCTTAGAGAAGGGCTGGGAAGCTCTGCTGCGCTCTCACAAATTCATGATTTTTTTTCCCTCTTGTGTGCGTGTGTGTGAGTAGGTTCTTGACTGGATTGAGAACCATGGTGAGGCGTTTCTCAGCAAACACACAGGAGTGGGGAAATCTCTACACCGCGCTCGAGCACTTCAGAAACGCCATGAAGACTTTGAGGAAGTTGCTCAGGTTCACCGCTCTAAAATCTCTTCCATTCAATTTTTATGTTTGGTTGGGCATCTCTGTGTTCTTCCAATTAAGTCAAAAGCACAGCTAATAAGGAGAATTATTACAAACACAAAGTATTTCCCAACTGTACATTTTTAACAGTGCTGATATTTTTTAATCACAGTTTCATTCATATAGCATGAAATTAATTAGGACTGATCACTGCTTGTAGACTAGCTCATTGGTTATTTTTATCTTTAAGTTATTTTATTTTATTACAGTTTGACATGAGCGTTATAATCATAGTCCATATACGTCTTCTCTTTATCAGAATACATACACTAATGCTGATAAGCTGCTTGAAGCTGCGGAGCAGTTGGCCCAGACAGGGGAGTGTGACCCAGAGGAGATCTATCAGGCCGCCCATCAGCTGGAGGACCGGATCCAGGACTTTGTAAGGCGTGTGGAGCAGCGAAAAGTCTTGCTGGACATGTCGGTGGCTTTCCACACCCATGTTAAGGAGGTAGGAACTATGGACAGTTGAGGAGTTTGGTCTAAATTAACAAAATAGTATTAACTTGCAGTCCAGGGTTGAATTAAAAAAAATACAGTCTCTCTGGACAATTTCAGCTTATGTTAAACTGCCAGCATGTTCAAATCCTCTCTGGAAAGTTAAACTCTTTGTCTTCAAATTCATGTCTATAAAGCACCTCTGGAGAGCATCTCTCCAACAACCATCAAAGCACTGCTTCCGTAACAAATTCACCAACTTCAACAAAACAGTTCGCCTGAGGCCTCAGATCGCCCGCTCTGAGCAATGTTCCCGGATTTATGCATACTGTGGCGTTTTATTAGTAACTACTGTGATTTTTGTGCCTTAAAATGATGATTTTTGCTGTGAACCATGATAATATCATGTAAAATATAGTTTTAGTTTGTCAGTTATAAAAGCGTGTAGGTTTACGCATTGGCCCCAGAACCAGATACATTAACATTCAATATCGGATCAGAAATTAGAAACTAAATTAAATATGAAATGAATGTGCAAAATCAATTCTCTGAGCAAATTAAAAAGTGATTAATGCCTTTTGTGCATAGCTGTGGACGTGGCTGGAGGAGCTGCAGAAGGAATTGTTGGACGATGTGTATGCAGAGTCGGTGGAGGCCGTTCAGGACCTGATCAAGCGTTTTGGGCAGCAGCAGCAGACCACACTGCAATTCACTGTAAATGTCATCAAAGAGGGAGAAGATCTCATTCAACAACTCAGGTGCACTTCTTCTCATCTGTCCTTGCCTTTCATTTCTCCTCCTGAGACAAATCCTTTAATGTTTTGATGTGGACCCTTAAACTTGATTCCAATGAAGTGTGGCTAGTTAGATTAGTGTAATAACCATCTTACACGCATTTAAGGAGCCAACCAGGAGATTTTAGTTTGCTGTCTGAAGCCTAGAGGGAAAGCCAGTTTTAGTGAACACTATGCAGAGCGCATGTAAACAACTCGTTCAAAGTGATTCTTCACTAAGACATTGCCCAGTCTATGTCTTAATCAATTTAAATCAAGGTATTCTTGTTGCACAAAAGGACTTTATATATTGTCAATATTAACGATTTTAAATTTAAAGTCTTCAAAATTAAAAATTATTTTAAAAAGGAGAAAATGTTATCATAAAATAGTGTTTTTTTGGTTTAGTATAATCGTATATATTTAGCACCAAGTACTAGAGGAATTGTTAAAGGGGTCATTGAATGCCCATTTTCAACAAACTGATAATTCTGTAGAGGCTTAATGAAAAGTCTGTAACACACTTTGGTTAATTTCTCAGTGGTAGAGTAAAACAACACTCTTTTTGCCTAAAACAGCTTTGTTTCCCTGCAACCCGTTTCGGTGCATGTCCCTTTAAATGCTAATGAGCTCCGCTGACCCCGCCCTTCTTTTCTGTGGGGTGGCGAGCCTTTCTCATAATACCGTTTACTTTAGCTGTGGAACTTGTTAACTAGCACATTATTAGGAAAGGTGATTTGCAAAGATTCATTTAAAAAATGTGAAACACCTTTGCTAAAAAGTCTAAAGTCGTGGGTCTAGTGACGTTTCAGTGGATTTTTAGCATTATAGGGTAGGTAGTATACACACACATTTATGTTCAAAAACCACGTAGAAGTGAATTTTGCATCTGATGTCCCCTTTAATGCAATTCTCAAGTGCAATTGAAATTCTGCTCAGCATTGTGTTTTTGTACTTGAGCATATCGTTAGTCATCCTCACTTGACCAAACCTTTGGGTGGTTCAAGCACTCATTTTGCCCCATCTGCCATCATTTGCATTTTGAATACTGTACTCTCTCTCTCACTTGCTGAGTGACTGTGCAGCTGTAAAGTTGCATCATATGCCTAAGACTTGATGCCCAGTGCTAACGTTGGTGGTTGGTCACATGGATAAATCTGCATGTGGGAAGGGCTGCAGCAGTAGAGGAACGTGAAGGCTGAAATTCAGTAAAGCTGGATGCTTTAACAGAAAGTTAAGCAGGCGAAGGAGAAGGAGAGAGCACCAGAGGCTGTTTGGAGTGGAATCTCTCAGCCCCCTCAGGGCAAACTCACTGCTCCGCTTCCAGCCCCTCTCACGTGTTTAGCTCTGCCACATCTCATCAGTACAACTCTGAATCCCTCACTACCAGCACTGCTGCAGTGGGCTGCACAATACTGCAAAATAACAAGATATTCAGGGCTTGAGGAATGGTTTGATGCATCTCAAATGATTTATTTTCGTTGCGTAATGATAGTAACTGTATAATAATGGGTTTAGAGTTTTAGGGGGACATATTTGCATGCAATATTGGATATGAATATGAAATGTTTAGAGTTTGATTGATATGAGCCAGAAAAGAGTGGTTAAACCAAAAAACACAAAAGATATAAAAAAGGTATTAATAGGGCTGTCTAAAATAAAATACAATAATAATAATAATAATAATAAAATTAAAACATTAGATTTAAAAGATAAAATGTGTTATATGTTATATTTAATAAAATATATTTATTACATTTTCTCTTATGTACAAATTATATGGATTAATAAATTTTTGTTTCATATAATAAGTGGTGCATGAGTTTCGGTATGCGATAATACAATTTATTTTATTGTTATTTATTTAATAAATTATTTTTTTTCACTAGCATTGTAAAATATGGGCAATGTTTGTTAGGTATATATTGTTTGTTGAAATGTTAATAAAAAGATGCAATAAAAAAAAAAATAAATAACTGGTGCAAATAATCATTAAGAAATTAAATCTAATTATTTCATATGCTGATGGATTAAAAATCTAGTTTAGATATTTGTATGTGTGATTTAATTGAAATTAATAAAAAATAACTTATCAATCATATCACTTAATTAGATTAGTTGATCCACTTTAATTAATTTTTGAAAAATTAGTTAATTTAAAAAATGTTTTTAATTGTTAATTGTATTATATATTTTATTCTAACACTATGTATTAGAATTTGTAGTTATAATAGTAGTTTATACAAATTGTAATTTACAATTAAAATAGAAAATCTAGGAATATATGTAAAAATGTGACGTTTAACTTTTAATATAAAACTATTAATGTTGTTATAAAATAAACATGTTAATGTTTATATTTAAATTCATATTTTTATATTACATTTACATTTTTAAAATAACTTTTCAGCTTGTTTTTGTGTAATAACTCATGCAGATTGACCTGTCAGTTTAACATTCACACTGCATTTCCCTTAAAGTTTATTTATTTATTTATTTTTTATAAAGGAAAGCAGATGAAGACATGATTCTTAATTCTCCTCCTCCTCCGCTTGCAAATGGCTCTCTCCACACATGTAATTTTAAGGACGGCTATCCCTCCATGTGCACAGTCTCTCACTCTGCTATTCTCTCTTCCTCTAGTCACTTACATAATCCTGCTTTCATAACCGCCCAGTTAATTATGCAGAGGTAATACTTAAACCCCAAGAGCCCAGAGGTACCTACTGAAAGGTCCCCAGCACACACCAACACACAGAGTGCCCAAACCACAGAGACATTACGCACATTACACAAGAGATATCCGGATCTCAGCATCACACTCAGTTACTCACACAACAGACAGAAGACTGTCGTCATAGTATTTTTGTCTCATCTGATCTCAAACCCTGCTTGTGTTGCGGTGGTGAATCGGTGATGAATGTGTTAATTGTTCTGTTATGCCGTATGAAGTCCACTCAGTCACACAAGCCTCGCAGTATGATAAAAGCACGTCACCATGGGAACAGACTTTCTGCAGCGGTCCAGCATTGAAGCATCAATTAAAGCGAGAGCCTTTACTACCCCAATAACTGTGATTTTACTTTATTACGCCATGTTTTTAATAAACTTTAATCAGACTTAACCCGCTTGTATCCTTTGAGACGGGATGAAAGGACTCTTCCATCTTTTTTCTATCCCTTATAGACTAATTTGAAACTGTTGCTTCCTCGTATTTTCTCCTCCTCACCCCCTTGTACAATTATTACTAAAGCTGTCCCTGATAATTAACCTTTTTAATGAAAAGAGGATAATATTGCATATTTTACATATTATCTTTCCAATGGGCTTGTAATCCTCTCTCCCATTTGCAGATAATGCTTTGAGGACCATATAATTAAATTTTTTAATGAATTTTTAATCTCATTAGTGGTGGCTTTTTGTTTTATTACATTTAAATTTCAAGCCTGAAGTCACATCCTCTTTCGTGAACTAATATTTGTCGGTTTTCGTTAGTTTTAGGTTCGATATTCTGCTGATCATTGAGATTAAAGTTTGCTTTTCAAACCCTGTTAGCCCCTTTTCTACCGGAAATGTGCTGCATAGCATCTGTTTAACTATTCGGATGAACTGATATTATCTTTATTAATAGCTATGATTTGTGTTGCGTGTTTGCATCAAATGTAGACTTTTTCTGATGGGATAACAATGTTGAATCACATTTCTTTTAGATAAAGAATCTCAAAAAGCAAATTGATTGTGGAAGTAAATTGCATTTGCAATGGTTTAATTTACAATATATTTGCAATTTGAAAATGTTTTTGTTTAGTGTATCTGCAAAACAGATTCATGAAATGGTAATAAACCATAGTTTGAACCTTTAAAACCAATCAGAATCTTTTTTTCAATCAGAGCTGCATAGTGAAAGAAAAGTTTATCTAATATGTTTTTATTTACAAATATAATCAGATTTGGTAGCTATGAGTTTTGGGAGATTAACAAATTTAACACATTTAAATGACATAATAGCATAACAAATATTGAACATTTATAGAAGTATTTAAAAATCTGGATTGCTTTTTTAAATGGATCAGTCAAAGATTTATGAAGTAAGGAATAATTGATGACGGGCCGTTGAATTATTAAAAAAATAATGCACACCCGAGGTGGTCGTGGCCGTTACACCTTGGGTGTGCGTTATTTTTCTAATATTTAACGGTCCGGAGTCAATTATTCCGCTTATACTACGGTTGCCACACCTCAAGACATCGATCAGATGATATATTT
>JAUCNO010001174.1:216087-251722 GCA_032353835.1 Enteromius viviparus | reverse complement strand
CGTACTTTTTTCACAGCTGTACACCATTCTGTAACATCACAATGGCATTGCTTTACATATACTTCAATTCAATTCAAATTTATTTGTATAGTGCTTTTCATGATACATTTCATTTCAAAGCAGCTTTACACCAAAGTAATGTTTTACAGTATATGTAGTAGTAGCTTCTACATGTATATATGGCACAGATGTGAGGTATACTTCACAGCACTACATTTTTGTATAGAACAGTTAGTGCTGTAATACTGTAATATGATAAAGAATCATGTGACACATACAGTAGATACAGTCTGGAGTAGAAACTTGAAGATATAGCTGTTCTCCAGTCAGAATGTCCTCGATGTTACTGTGTACCGACTAAGGTTACAGTAAGGTGGACTCATGGACAGGCCATGTTTGATCACATGGTCCACCAGAGTAGCTGATGTCATTTGACACATGTCTCCACACTGGTACTGGTCTCACAATGTCTGACCTGGACCTATTTGTAGTGCTAAGGCTCAGACCGATTGGTGTTGTGTTTTTCTATGCATGTGAGTTTAGGTGTCAATGTAAGTTTCTACAATTGCCAGATGAGTTTTGCATTTTGAACAGAGTGTTTTCCCAATGATAACATGTGATTTAGTTTTTGAACAAAGCGTCTAATGTAAGAAAACGTGTGTAGTGTTTCACAATAAGTGTGTTACAGAATTGTAAACAAAGTGCAAAGTTGAAAATTTGTTTAAGCTATGATTACACTGTGATACAAGAAATTTAGGTATTGAGGTTTTGGTGTAAACATTCGCTTTTATTGTGTAAGCAATAGGCAAAAACTGTAATGCAACCATTTAATCCACAAGAACCACAGTGTTGCCAATTACTTTGTCTATTTTTGCTCTGCGAATGAATAGAATTCCAAAACAGTCAACGTTGAATTATCTAGTAAAAGATTCAATGACTCGCTAGTAAAGAGATTTGCTTCTTTAGTTAATTAATCATTGCGAATGGGCAAATGGGTTGGATGTAAGTCCACAAATCACTCATAAAGACTCAAAAAACAGCTGATTCGGATGTTATCACGCGATTTGAATGGGCCGTTATCAGCCCATTCATATGGGTAAGTAGGGGCCTGCTGCACCTACTGGTAAAACATAAAATTAAATGAATTATTCTAGCGATTAGATTGTGTTTATTTAACGTCTACATCTACCCCAACCCTAACACCTACCCTTTACCACGATAGAAAAACAGTATTACTGACGTAAAGTGTTCGAAAAAAAAATGTTCAATTGATGTGCACATGCCAATAGTTCTATGGAAGATAACAGCCTTCTAAGCCTACTAGTAGGTGCAGCAGACCCCTACTGACCCATATGAATGGGTTGATAACGACTGATAACGACCCATTCAATCGAGTGATAACATCCCAAGCAGGTGCAAAAACTTTGGTTAGCTGCTGAATGGATCAGCATGTTTCAACAAATTGACTGAATAAAAAAAGTCAATGACTCATTCATAAAGACAGTCATTTGTTGCCATCTACTGGCGTATTATACAGTATGCGCGCCAAACACGTGAGTGTCATATATATGTCCATTGTCCATTGTAGTGTATCAAAACCACAAGTATTCGTTTTTATTTGGCGCACTATTTATAGGCCTGTGCATTTTCATGAGACCAGGCTGAAAATAACGTACATTTTATGTTGTATATTTATTTATACTATACTTTATAATTACAATTTCTGCATTTGTAAGATATAATGCTATTTTATCTTACTTCATAAAGCTGTGGATTTCAATCGATTAAATTAATTTGTTAGTGTATGCTCTAGGTGTGTATAACTGCAGTCTAACACCATTCTGCTGCATTTATCTGAGCCTATGGCTATGGAGAGCATCAAGTATTGGCTCATAAGACACTGAAAAGGAGACAAGGGAAATCCATAACCACAAATGAAGGCATGTGGGAGTATCTCTAATGGTCTGTGTACTTAAACAGTTTCACCTCACATATTATATTACCCAGCTGCTGCTATTTTTCTAAAGGAAAAACAATTCTCATTAGCAGAACAGCTTTATGACATGACATCGGTCTTATCAGATAAATACAGTAATTGCATTTCAATCTATAAATGTTCAAGGACAAAGGAGCTTTGAACTTCTGAAGGAGGAGGGGAAAACAAAGCAGCACAAGATCATTTTTGTGTGAGCCTGTGAAAGGAATACAGTGACATCCCTGAACCTGAGATACAGGCTTGTTGGTGCATCATATTGTTTGGACAGGATCTTTGCAGTACTACATGCTGACTTTGAGCTGACATTGCCCATGTGACCGATGCTGCATGTCGACTGCTGAGAACACAGTGCACGTATCATGTAGGGAAATGCAAACACATGCTGATAAACTAATGCAAACGAATCCTAGACCTTATGTTCAGAATATGTATAAATCAGCACCTAGAGACTAGCAGAAATGACACAGATAGTTGACAATAATAATTGAATACATAACTTATTTATCATTAATTTAATTCTTAATTTTGGTTTCCAATTTTCTACTGCTAAACAGAATTGCCATGACTTTACAAATGGCAACAGAAAGAGGCTAAGTGAAAGCAAAGGGTGCTACATGAGGTAAAAATGCCATACTGTAATGATAGAAGTATAATAGATGCTGCAACTTTCCAGAAATTATCAAATTTAATTATAATTAAATTAAGAAATAATAATCCACTGGGAATTCAAGGGAAAGTGGAAAGAAACTGCATGCTGTTATAGAAAGCATGAGTGCAAACAACAGCAAAAGAGCGATCATGTGGAGAGGGAGAGCTGATAAGATGCAAAAATAATAAAGACAGTCGCTATGTAAATAATACAAAGGAAAGACCACAACAGTAAGTCAATTGGCGCTTTGCTGCATCTTAAGACAGCTTACCAGAGCTGCTTGCCTCGGTCTGCCTGATCTTTGTATAAACATGAGTGTAATTACAGCTCGGGGGCTCATTATGAAGAAGGAAGGTGTGTCTCATGAAGACAGAGGATGATGATTACAGCCTCTGCAGAACAGAACTGACAGCTGACGATGTAAAAGGGCAAAAGATACAAAGACAAAAACCCTGAAAAGAGAGAACAGGGAGGATTTATAGTACCTAGGTCAGACACATAACAGCAGGACTAGAGGTCTGTGGCAAACAATGCTGGGCTGGAATAGGAAAAGGAGAATTAAATGGGATAAAACACGCATAATCAGACATAAAATGCAAAACAAAAGTGCAGATGCATTGATATGGGATAAATTAAGGGATTGTGAAGGAGGGTTGCACGCCGTATGCAAATCTTCCCTTCATCTTCACACACAATACACTCCTACACACACTCTATCAGCTTCAAGTCTCTGGTGTTTCTTGTTATTTATTGTGAGGTTCTCAAACTGAGGGTTAGGTATTCAGACGGCTGATGGATCATTTTCCTGGAGTATTGTTGTCTTATCTCTGGTTGTACAAAAGCATTAAAAGACAAAAAAAAAATTGTAGGGTTTAGTATTTTAGCTTTTAGCTTTTAAAAAAAGACAAAGAATAAGTAAAGTGTAAATGTGAAAAAAAAAAAAAATCTTATTTAACAAATTAAGGTTAAAATATAATTTTAGACATTATTTACAGTATATGATGCATACTGCATTATTATCCTAATGGAAAATATTTACAGCTGCACTGTCCTTGATCCTGTTCATGAACTGTGTGAATTGATTAAATCAATACAGGTACAACAAAGAGGAGGCAAAAGAGGAGAAAGAGGTTGTTATTGATCGGGGACTGGAGCGTTACTGTGCAGCCAGCAATATATCAGAAGCCGAAAATGGATAAAGCCCCATTTCTCAATTCAGTAGCGCAATATCATGAAATGGAAATAAGAATTTGGTTAAATGTAGCTTCTGCATACACACCTTAAGCAGCTTGTATCGTTTGTGGTAAAGGCAATCCTGTAATACAGTTTTTTTTTTTCCAATAAAATAAAATAAAATAATGACTAAAATGATTTCATTTCAGTTGTTTGTGCTACAGGAATGTTTAAGCCTGAGACACACCGCACGATTACTGACCGTCCCAGATGAAAAACTGGCATCTTGAAACAGTGATTCGCCATGATTGTTTCACGATGCCAACCTTAAATCCTGGGCAGATGAAAACCATGCCGTACATCTCTGGTGTTATGCTTATCAGAGTTAACTCTGCATTAGGTTTTGGAACAGACCTCCAGACAGACTTAGATTAATCTGCTAATGTCAAATGTGTGCTCATGTGTTCACTACCATAGCAATGATTTTTTTAGGAGATCAGAAAAAACATACAGATCTTCTCGGCTTTACCCGTGACAGTGGAACTGTTTAGGTTTGCCAGTTATTAAAAAAAAATGCACTTTCACTGATAAAAAATCTAAAACAACTCTCTCTTGCTCTCTTAGATGCATGCAGAGAAATAGGACCCATGAGTCAAAATTGGATTTTAAAAAAGCTACTTTACTTCCGACGGAGGTTTATACAAAAAAAAATAAAAATAAATGAAGACTTGTCAAGGGTGCAAGCTATCATCTTTTCCTTTGCCAGTCCCCAAATATCACAAATAATATTTAGTTGTATATTTAATATGTATGAGTTGAGTTTTTGATTCATGTCTGCCATACAATTGTCAGGAACATATTCTATTAGAAGAGTGGAAGACAGCTGAATTTAATTTACAGAAGTCAAAATAAAGAGGTCAATTATAAAACACATAAATTAAAATACATCTATAACAAAAATATTTTTGTAACATACACAAGGTACATATGTGTGTGTGAGAGAGAGACCACGAGAACAGTCATAAGTGTCAATTTTTGGAAATGGAGATTTAGACATAATGTTAAATTTGAATAAATAAGCTATCCTTTTATGTAAGGCTTTTGTGCAATTACCAAATACATAATTTTTATAAAAAAAAATAATTTGTGATAAATTCTGACATTTTATTAATATAACATATATGATGTATATATGTATGTGTCTATATATAGAGAATACATATTATTTTGTATAATACATTATATTTTTTGTTATTTATTTATTTTTAATATTAACCTATTTAAAGAATAAAAGCAGAATTTACAGAGTAAAAGCAGTTGGGTAATTTCCAGAGCTGTTTAGTTTAAGCTTTAGAAGCCAAGCATCCTTAAATTATCTGATAAGATGTTGATTGGGTCTTGGTAAGATTAACATTAGTCACATCTTCTCTAGATGCTCTACTGCTCTGAATCAGACTTACTGTGTGAATGTCAAAAGCCTCTAAAAGGAGGCATGTGCATCACACAATCAATCACAGTGAAACCTAACACACCCCTTTATCTACACACGTGATCAGGGCCATGTAAAAGCACCTATTATAAGCACCTAAATGTACCATGTTTCTGATTACACTAAACGCAGGTTTGGGCTTTTGATTCTCACTGGCTTGACATTGCATTTTCCCCTCACAGCTGGAGATTCAGTTGTGGCTTTATAACTGTGCAGGGCTAAACAACACACCAATCACAGACTTGGCAGACAGGAGAGAACACACAACTGTTACAAATATCTCAAAATGGTTTGTGCAAATAATGAAACAATTATAAAACACAATAAAACAATGGCAATAAAGCAGACTAATGTGTTATGAACGTATGAGTCACAGAGCAAGCGGTTTAACGATTTGTTGTTTCAATTTAAGATCTTGGAAATTATGAGTTGTTGACTTTTATGACATACCTAAGAATAAACTACGGGAGGTAATTCTTCTCCTAATAGGTCTTTGGCGGGACTAAAACGTGTGGTGTCACATCAAGAGACATCTCTAGGGTGAGGACAGAAAGGGCTTGCAGGGTAAGGTTTCCATGGCAACAGCAAAAGGGTTGAGAGGCTTTGTATGTGTGTATGAGTGTATATGTACTGGCAGATTCAAAAGAATTGTATCGCACATTCAGTCTATAAAGAAGAGAACAAAACAGCAAGAGAAATATGAATGAGAAAATTCACTTGAATTTGATTCTGAAAAATTAAATTCTGCAGTGGCCACTCATCAACACTCAGTCAGGTGAACAGCAACGAAGACACAAAGATCGTTATCTTTTTCCCAAGTGTAAGCTTCCATTTAACTCTGAGTAAGTGATTTGTAGTTTATCTGCCCTAAAGGTTTGCAGGCATGTCCTTCAGGTATTCTAGACATGTTAGAGCACTTGACAAGTCTTTGGAGATTTGTTGTAATGTGTATGACCCTGGGATTTGATAAATGGTTGTCAGATTTTTTGGTGAGTTTTTGCATCATGCTCTACCATTATCATCTAATAACACTGTCCTTCAATTCATGTATTGCTCCTCTCTTATGAAAGCCAGGTTTTGCAACAAATAATAATAATAGTTATAATAATAAACATGGTTACTGTAGTTAAACCACAGTAGCCACAAACCAACCACAAAGGTTACTATACTTTTACTAGCTATAATAAAGCATGGTCAGTCATAGGCTAGACAAAGTGAAACATACTGTATTTTTTCTGATATAACACAATAGCTCTGCAGTCAAGCACCTATCATGATCTATGCCTGCAACGAAATATGTAAGGTGGTGAGGCATGTCAAAGTATATACCTTGGAATTTATTAACTTATTAAGTTAAATAAGGTGTATTTTCTTACCTCGTTGGACATTTCTTTTTTTAGGTCTGGTTGTAACTTGTAAGCATAAAGCTACAGAGCCTATTTGGTAAGATTTGTGTGTGTGTCAGACCAGCTTTCTACGGTGGCAGAGAGAGCTCAACGTGCTGCAAACTTTAGAAAACGCATGCAAACAGAAAAAAACGACAACACATTAGGAAACAACTTCATCAGTTTGACAACACAGGCGCTGCAAACACAGAAACGTTCTGCAAGTAGCACAGATCAACAACAGAAATGTTTCAGGGGGACCTCAAAAAGTGACGAACCCATCTGAGAGTAACTCTAGCTAACATAGCAATAAAATAATGTTTCACAGTTAAGTTTGTGACTCGTCAGATTAGTCTAACAATATCAGGTTGTTAAAATAAACACAAAAAACTCACCTTTTAGTTCAGCGACAACACCTCTGCTCTGACCAAAAGCCACGGAACAAATAATCAGGTCCCATCACTTTTTGACATCCCCCTAAAACATTTCCTTTGTGGTCCGTGCTGTTTGCAGCGCGTTCGTGTGTTTCAGCGCCTCTCTGTGTTTGGTTGTGTTGTGAGAATTTGCATGTGTCAGTTTGCATGTGTTTTCTTCTGTTTGCATGTGTTTTCTTTAGTTTGCAGTGCATTGAGCTCTCTCGGCCACCATAGTTTTCTTTGTTTTTTAAAACATTAAGAACAATAAACCACATGTTGGATCATGCGTTAAATGCTCAATTTCCAAGTTTTTCCAAGCATGAGCTAATGTTAGCACACATACGAGCCACTCTACCGTTTTTTACATTAAATTTTTCGCTTTTGTAATTGTTTGCCTAGTTCAATAATAATAATTAGGACCGGGACTTTAATGCGTTAACTTAGATTAATTAATTACACAAAAATAACGCGTACATTTTTTTTACGCATTTTAATCGCATTTATTTTTGCACCGCGGAACATTTCTAACTGGATGAGTTTCGGCGGGCGGATTATACTGGAACACCAACTAGCGTTTCTAATGCTCTGAATGTACTTCAAAGTAGGGATGCACTGATCCAGATCGGTCGATATGTTTGCTCGTTTTGTCAGTTAAGCCTTCCTGTAATCAGCGGTAAATGCCATCAGGTGCGTGATTTAACATTGAGCCGTATATACTACACACAGCCATTGTTTACTGACGAGCTGCACAAATCCTCGTCAGTGAACAACGGCTGTGTGTAGTAACGTTATAAACGGCTCAATGTGAAATCACGCACGGCACAATATTGGTCTGTTGGACTTGGTTGAACATAAATGAACAATATTTTGCTTCTTAAGCTTATGTATTCAGTCATTATTCAATGGTATACTAAAAACCCATATGAAAAAAACTTACTTTTCCCTGTTCTCAGGTCAGATTATATGCGATTAAATTGCGATTAATTTGGATTAATTAATTACAAAGCCTCTAATTAATAAGATTTTTTTTATCCCAGCCCTAATAATAATATATTAAAAAATAATCATATTTAAATATAATTTATTCTATTTTTAAATATAATTTAGGCTACATTCTTTAAATGTTTGATCAAAAGTGTTGCTATAGAGTTGGTTGGGACTTCCACACCCTTGAGTAAGATATTGCCAATGTTATCGCTGAAATATGTGACTATGGCCTGTTTAAGGAGACAGACTGGCTGAGGAAGGGCTGTATATTTATATATATATATATATATATATATATTCCCTTTATATTTATGAGACGGAGCAGAGTGAATGGTTGGGCAGTTCTCTAATGTGCCATCTATTAAAGCAGGTTATTTAGAATGATAGCAAGCACTTCAACACGCCTAAATGATATCAGGCTTTAGGCAATGACCAAAACAAAGGAGATATTTGTGAGGAAGGACTCGGCGGGGAGAAAAAGGTCAGTCAGATGAAGCTGGAGGTGATGGGTAGAATGATACTTGTTGATTCATGCAGCTGTACCATTGGCCAGATTTTAGAAACAAGAAATCATTTATATTCCTGTGGCTACCGTGTGTGTGTCTGATTATTTCATAGAACAATGAATGCAATATTTTACTAGGCGTACAGTTGAAAAAATAATCACACACAAATATTCTTATTCTTTTCTTTTATTTGGTTTCAGGCGCCCTGGAATTTGAACAAATAAGGAAAAGCAGAGATCAGAAACTGTGCTATTACAACAGTCACCTTAATCAAGAGAGAGCTCAGCAATGAAATCTTGGAGCATTTCCAAAGACATTCCCATTGGTTGCTAGGTAATGCCAGTCATCATTATTCTCTTCAAACAGGAAAGGAATTAATCAAAGCCCATTCTTGAGAACGCAACCACTAGACAAGTTAATGATGCAATACTAGAAACATGCAGTATGTTGAAGGATCTAGACATTTGATTTGTGATCTGATAAAGACCAACAAGCCAATTAGAGAAATGCTGTAAGATCAACATGATAAATTGCAAGCTTTGTTGTGCTGACAGATCAATTCAGAGTCTGCAGTCTGCATATTAAGTCATTACCAGTTTACAACAACCATGATCCGTTTACATAGCATTGCTTGGTCCCTTCATTTAGAGTGGCTCTGTAATTGTCAATTCACTAGATCTCTGCCTTTAGTCTTTTTGGTTAGAGACATCACAGTCTCAAAGTGTTTAAAGCTTTTCAGGTTCAAATAACTCAAAAGGAAGTACGTTAAAGCATTGTTTTTCCTCATTGGTTCTAGCCCTCAAACTCTACTTCTCAACTATTTTTTTTCTCTTTTTTCTAAAAGCGGGTCATAATCCAAACAGATTGGGGATTCACACATTTATGTGTGCTATTTAACCGTTAGCAAACGTGCAATTGGTATCTGCACATTAACATAGGGCCAATTTACACAAAATGAAGTGTAAACGAATGAATCCCAAATCATATCTTTGCCAACCTGCTGCATTCAACCCACTGTTTTTTAGGTTCCTAACAAACACTTTCACATTCTCCTTCATCTGCTACAGAGAAATGAAAAACAAAACAGGTGTTTATGAAAAAGGACTTAGAAAAAATAGCAATAGCAATAATTAAAATATTAATAATAATAACATTACAAAAACAAACATCGAAATGAGAATCTTCCCAAACCAAGGTAGGTACCATGACAACTTTGTGAAAGAGAATAGAAAATAAGTTCTATAAAAAGAACCAAATATTGTGTTTAAAATATGAGTAATCTAAATGTTTACCACTCTACAAATCACGCTATACAGCTACAAATCTAAAATCCTCCCTTTTTTCTTTCTCAAAATATTTCAGTTGTTTTAAATTAATATGAGGAGGGGCGTTTTAGTCTATGGAGGGGCTGTTTGAACTGCAGTGATAGTGGGTAAACGTTTAACACTCATTATGTTCAAAAGGTCAACCTGGAGTAGTGTAGAACATCTTCAGGAAAGCAGGTTTCTTTGCTTGTAAATCTTAATCTATAGATCTACAGTTAAAGGCATCTTTGCTTTCTTGATATGAAAAAATCAAGTTCTTTGGTTTCATTCATATGTTACTGTATACACATAGTTCCCTTGATTTTTTTTTTTTTTGACTTCTACTGACTCCAGGTTTGACCTATACTGTTCACCAATCACAACAAAAACACACATTTATGAATGAACTCAGACATAACGTACACTCATGTATGTTCCTGTGCTTTGGTAATGAAGTATTACAAAAGATAAAGGGTATGAATGTTAAATATGAAAGAGATATTTGGTATAATTATTTTTCTATACTATTTGGCAAGTTCGACTATCATAAAGAGGACACAAATGTTCCTTCTCTCGTATCAACATATAAAATCTCCTTGAAAATATATCCCATTTTCATTTGGTTATCATTTAAAGAAAAATATAGCAGTTCAGTGTCAAAAGAGGGGAGACGTTTGACTATATTATTGTTGCGGATCTTTGTGTGGTTATTAGGTTTCTTATTAAGTCCATTTTATTGCATCTTCCCCTTTTAACACAAACTGCAAAAACAAACACAATGGCTTAGGTTCATCTAAAGAGGACATGGGTATAAAGACAAATGAAAACCTTAAACATTTTTACATCTTTGGATATCATAAAGCCTGGTTTTCATATTAAAAACATTTTTGGATAATCTGCTGCCATGCCTGTTCGTTTGGGAAACAGAGAACAGTGGTTTCTCAGTCAACCCAAAATCAACCATCATCTCGCAGCTCCTTCAAGTTCCCATGGCAACCGATTTGGCATCTGGAGAAAAGACCAGTTGGTCTGGCTGGAAAGAATCACTCTGGATAAGCATCCTCTTGATGCAATCACACATTCCTTGGTGGAAAGCAAAATATCCCAAGCTTTTGGTTTCACAGTTTTGTGTGTGTGTGCATGTGTGGTATCCACATGGAAAGGCCCAAAAATATCCTGTTACAATTCTCAAGGGTCCATGCGTTCCATGTGGAATTTTCCTCTCTCATTTTCCGAAACAAAATGAATCCCTTTCTGTACCTGCTGTTTTATCTTTTTCTTTGGAGTTTAGGTTCAGCAGCATCAGAAAGGAATCCTTGGAACGGCTTGGCAGGATCCTAATCATCCTATCCGAAACACACAATGGATCCAAGGTGTGTGTGTGTGTGTGAAGTATTCCACAGCTTAAACGCTTCTGTAGACATCTCTGGATGAGTTAGGAAGGGGTTCCCAGACAGCTTTTGTCTGCTAAGGCAATATTTGGAGCCAGAGGACGGGCAGCCACGGTCACACTCTCCATGGCAGTCGACCAGATGGGCACCTGAAAGCAGGTTCTGGAGGCAGCTGGCACAGGCACTGGCAGTGGGAAGAGTAACGGGTATCTGCTATTTTTTGGCTGAGGTAGGCAAGATTTATTAGCAGGGGGCTAATGTCAGCCCAACATAACATTCTGAGGTAGCTATCTTTGGAGGTATACAGCTTTTGGTGGGCATTATAAAGAATAGGAAAGAGGGAAAGGTGGGAAGAATCCATCACCTTTATGGTTCCTCTGGGGTAGAGCCTGCCTCGAGGCATGTACGGTGAAACATATAACAATCAATTTCTCTGAAGCGAAGGCAAAAGCAAGGCCACATTATTCATCTTGGTACATCCGAGCTAAGGCTAACAAATGGAACAAATCTCTGTTCCATGTAATCATTTTAACTGAGAATATGGTTTATTGTAGCTTGTTTTGTAAATCATGCAGTTCACTAAATCGCACATACTGAAGAGAATTATTGAGATTGTTATAATGGTTGGTCTTTATATTTGGCATCAGTTCAGGCACAATGTAAGGCTACATTTTATTACCAGAGGACACATTGCAAAGGGAAGTTTTGGTTTTAGCAGAAAGCCCTTTGGTAATAAAATATAAAGCAGGTTTGGTATCGTGGGTTTAGCTTCCATTGTGTATTTATGCTCAGAAATAGTGCAGTAACTATTTGTAACTTAGCAAGCTAGAATAAAAAAAAATGACTACAGTATCTCCTAAGGCTATCATTTGGTGTTCTTGTGCGGACACATTGACATAAAGATCTTTAAAGGAGTCAAGCTTCGGTTCTAAAGGGAAAAACAAAAACAAATGGGACAGGCTAAGTTAAATCAGCTCAATTAGCAAAACGTTTGTAGTTAAAACAGGCCCGTTTACACCTTTAAACAGTAGCAGCGGTTTAGGTGACAGACGGGGCATGATCAATATGGACTAAAGGGATTTTGGTGGGCAGGCTAGTCAGAGGAACCACAAGGAGAGAGAGGCAGTGCAAGCTAACGGCTAATGCTAGCCAGCGCCTGTGCCTGTGCCTGGCAGACTGGATGAATGCTGCTCAATAAGAACCTGGCATTGCGCCTGGTGATCTATATTATGACCCTAAAAAAGAGAGAAAACAGCCGTTAGTATGATAAGCAACCTTTTTATGAAACCCTGACAATCAGAGCAAAGTTCAATGCCAACTGCTAATAACTCTGTTAGCAGACAAGAAAAATGCTTGTACTGAGAAAACAACAAACAACGCAGAGCAACTTCTCAAGCTGCAAGTACAGTGACACTGTGGTCAGATATTCTTGTGATATTTAGATGAAATGATTGTAGTAATATCCATTCACTAACTGTATTGAGCTGATATTTTGTGGCTTCTGTGGTCAAGAGTTAAAAAGAAGGTTGTGTTGGGGCTATATTTGCTATAGATGGCTTCTTATGTGCTGAGAAGCTTACTTGTGGAACCAGTTCAATGCCTTGAGCAGGTTGTGTTACTGCCGCTTTTGGGATGCCGTTGGGATGCCCTCCATCTTCACCTTGTGGTACAGACCAGCTGTCCTGAGTCCCCTTCCTACAGAGGAAACTGAGGGAAAAAATGTATGTGTTTATTATACTTGCACTATTATATACATGCACAAATATGCATTGTAAATATTATGTAATTGTTATTATATTGTATATTTAAATGATATGATGTTATTATATTTGATTAAGTGAATCAATATAAAAATTTGCACATTTCTTTAAAAGGTCCATTACCTGCGCCGATATCCAAACATAAGGAAGAGCACACAGAAAATGATGCAGGCCATGCCAATGTGGATGCCAACCACAATGCTGCTCACCGAGCTCTCTACACCCCTGCAGTTACACTGAGTTTCCTCTCCTGCAGTAAAGAAAATCACTATTATATAACATATTATAAACACAATCATGTGCCCAAAACAAATGCTAATTTACCCGCTCTGGTTTTAGCACTAGTTCCGTCCTCAGCCAGTGAAACAAGTTTCTTCGAACAGTCGCTCTCTCCATTGCCATTGTAGGCCACCAGTTTTACTTCATACACAGCGCCGGGGTCTTAGGAGGAAAAAATGGAAACTGTCAGTATAACACACACTCTGCAATCAATCACAGTTACTCATGCATTTGCCTCACACATGCACAATCTAATACATATTCATTGAGCTGGTTTTGTTGACTCTGCAGTCACAGTAGAACTATTGATCAGCTGAGTCATGGTGATTGAGATACAGTGTAAAACCTCCTGGCCATTGTGGTCCTTCTTTTACTTGCTAACTGCAGTTTTCTTGTTATGTGATGTTGAATTTATTTTAATCAATATCTCAATTTTCACACTCTCTTCGGAGTTCACACATTCACACATTTGTCTCGTAACAATACTATGAAATACTTAGAGGAGCATTTGTTCTCTAGTGCTCATGGTTTGCTCCAGGTCTTCTCTTACAGTGGGTGAGTGGGGCAATATTTCAACTGTCACTGTACAAACATAATGGCTTTTTCAGAGCTGCTGTAACAGGTTATGTAGACAGAATAGTCAAGTGAAAGAGTTTACAGCACAAAACATTACAATAAGGAAGGCTAGAGGGCTTTTTTGTGCTGACATGTTTTCGTTGTTGCTAAATTGTACTTAGGGTTATATAATTTTTTCTTTAAACATTAAAATGTTGTTTTATACGTAGCAAAAGCCCTGAACAGAAACATTTTCAGACTGCATTTTAAGATTAGCTGACACATTTAAACTTCTTTAAAACGTAATAAATACAATTCTCTGCACAGAGCTTGAAAACCCCTGACTTTACTTAAAATCAATTTATTTACAGATTAGTAAACCGTTTGGAATTTGCAAAGATATACTGAATCTATAGTCTAAAGGTGCGTCAATAGTTTCATTTAGTTTATACAAACAAGAAATCCAATTTTCCCTCACCTAGATGAGAAATGGTGTGAGTGTTAACATGGCATGGCAACTGAATCGGTCCCAGGATCTCTCCGTGGGGGACCCTGCGGTAAGACAGTCGGAAACCCTCTGTTTTTCCAGGCTTATTGGGCAGCTCCCATATGACCTGGACTGCAGTGGTGTTTATTGCTTTGGTGAAAAATGTAGGTGAACTGGGCACTAGATTGGGTGCAAAGAGAGAATATCCATTATAATATGCTCATAGGAACAAAGTACACTGTAAGAATTGATTTTGTATATAACAAAAAAAAGCATGCAGAAAGAGAAGCCATAGAAAGAAAAAAACAAATGCTCAAAAACTTCAGTGACAAAGCAAAGGGAAGGATAATATTAAAGGACAGGGTAGCAGACAGAGGGAACCAAAAATGCTGATGTAGGAAAGAGAAAAGGCAGTTAGGAAGAGAGAGAGTTTGAAATTGTAGTGACCTAAGCAAAACATAAAAGCATGCAATGTATAATATGTATGCAGCTACATACCGCCCCCTAGTGTTGTGGAAACGACAGTGCTGGACCGTTCACTAGCACCCAGTGGAGAGTAAGCCTTCAGGTAGATGGAGTAAGTGGTCGCAGGTTCAAGGTTTGTGAGGTCATGCTGAAATGTTGTCTTACTCACAGCCTCTTGTAGTTCTTTGCTTTCAGGCTCTGAAAACAAAAGTGCACCAATTATAAAGTAGCACCTCAAAAATACTAGTAGAGAGCAAAATATACTCCAGTGTAGTGGAAAATCTGAATTGCACAGACACTCACCGCCATATTTGCGGATATGCAACACATATCCGATGATCCCGTCTGTGATTTCGGCTGGTGGCTGGGTCCAGGACAGCTGCAGGGTGGTTTTAGACAGAGCCGTGGCTTTCAGGCCCTGAGGGGCATCGGGAAGCTCTTTGGCCAGGGACACAGCCAGACGAGCACTGGCCTGGTTAGTGCCGGCAGAGTTTTCAGCGATGCACTGGTATATGGCCTCATCCTCTGATGTGATGCGAGTCACGGCCAGGGTGCTAAAAATATTCAGTATTATTATTATTATTATTTTAAATCTATACTGTAAAAGTTTAAATACACAAATATTGCTCACAATTTGGATGAGAGAATATATAACAGGTAAACACTGACATCTAGTGGACAGAAGTGGGTAATGCCCCCAGACAAATTATTGCAGGTAAATACAGCAATTAAAATGCTTTACACATACAATAAAAAAGTGGAAAACAAACAACTACAAAACAATGAATAAAAAATTTAAATAAATAATAATAAAAGTATAAACAAAAAAAAAAGGTGACTTTTATATTTTCTGCCTGTTTTATAAACTGTGTGTTTCAGCAGTAAGTTTCTGTATCCTTTCGATACATCTGATTCTCATATAGTTTAAACGCGTACCTGTTATTGTTTGTGAGTTTCACATTATCACCCGGGGTGAGTATCTTTCCATTCTTCAGCCAGATGATATGAGGCTCAGGAACACCCTGAGCAACGCATGTGAACACAGCACTGCCTCCTGCTGGCTTAGATACAGACTGCGGCCACTGAATGAACTCTGGAGGAGCTGGAGAAACAGAGGAACAGGGTGAGACCAGGGTTCCTATAGTTAAATCAGGTCAAACCTAGATCTTACCTAAACTCTATTTTTTTTCATTACTTTAAATAAAATATATGTTATGCATGTATTAAAATGACTAGAACTGTAACTGACATAAAGACTGCATATACTGTCAGATATACATTTGTTTAACAGCAAGACACCTTAATAGAAGTATTTAATCAGTTAAAACCATTTCATATTTTTCCATTATATCGCCCATTGAAACAAACTAACACCAATGTCAGATTTTGAACTTAAACTCTTTTTGTTACTGCACTGTGTCTTACTGAATGACCTCGTCTGGCTCAGCAGTGCAGATCCAGGTTCACCGTTACGCTTGACACCCTTTCAATGTCCACACAATGGCCATGCATATATGTAGAGCTCTCCAGACCGCAGGACTATGCATCTCATTGATCTACTGACACCCACCACAACCAAACACCCCCACAATAGCCCCTTCTCCCTGGGAAGAGGGTCCGAAGTGGTCTGTGGAGGTGTGGAAGGTCATAGGTCAAAGGGAACCCTATTTCAATAGACAGCTATTAATCAATGCAGGCACAGATCTTTAAAACAGTGCCGCTTCCCCTTCAAATGAGGTCAAAAATGTTTAAACCGTTGGACAAAAATATAGATTTGCCAGATCAATATGAGCTGCAGAGAAGCTGGTTAATTGGCTTTCACAGCTGATTCTTCTGTTTATCATCGTGACCTGATTAATATCTCTAAAGATAATTAAAAAATCAAATGTAAAAGTAAAAATGTACTTCAGAATCAACTTTGTAATCAAAGTAAGTTTTACAGACACGCACACACACACACACACACACACATATATATATATATATATATATATAAGTAAACTCACTTTGATTACAATTTGCGAAACACACACACAAACATATTTATATCAGTAGCTTATATAACATTTACATAAACCAGAGGTTAAAATACCACAAATGTATCACATATGTGCAAGTAGGCCTAAAATAAAAAAATACAGCCTATAAAGACACTTCAGTGGGTTCTGCTCAGGCTTTAGGGTCAAAGTGAAAAGTGGGAGGGGCTGGAGGGGTGTGTGTATAATGAAACTATAGCAGTGCACAATAGGACCGAGGTCACTTTAGATACAGCCTGAATGAACGGCAGTCGCACAGTGTGTGTGTGTGTGTGCGAGTGAGGGGGGGGGGGTGTCATTCATCAGCCACGTCATTGTGGTTCTCCTCTCTCCCAAGATGCACTTCACACTTGAACCTGAGCAGAACCTTTGATGAATAGACATCATTGAATAGAAATGTTTTAAAGTGAGGAGGGACTAAATAAAGGCCAGAGCGGAAAAATGCTGCATCTGTTTGGCTGAAATACACGTCTGTGTATCTGCGAATTTTTTATGTTGATGCTCAAATATTAAAGATGGTTCTTATTATTAGCAATGATGAAAAGAGTTTTTTTCCTGCTTTGCACTTTTGTGTAAACAGTGAAACTTTTGATCAATCATCAATGCATCCTTGTTGAATAAATTATAAGTATACATAAATAATAAATAAATAAAAAACACACATTTTTCTGAACTTTTGAATTATAAAATATTAAGGCGCATAAAAGTTTTCAACATTAAACACAAAGGACTCGAGTAACTGCTGAAAATTCAGCTTCGCCAAGAAAAGAATAAATTGCATTTTGAAATATATTCAAATAGAAACAGTTATTTTACATTATAATAATATGTCAATATTGTTTCAATATTTCAAAAGGTTTTATTATTACATTAAAAAAATGAAGGCAAGCATAAGAGACTTTCCTAAACATTAAAAAATGACAGCAACTTCTATCAGTTGATATTTAACATCTGACCTGATTTCTAAAAGTGAAGCGATTATACTATGGTATGAACATGCAATTAAATTTTTTTTACTATTATTAGATTTTGTAATTATCATTAAAGGCTATTTAAAAAGACTAATCAACTAAGGTCCGACTTATACTGTAAATACTCGGTGAAAGTCAGCGATAAATTCAAGCACACTTAAAACACACATACACATGTCGATCTGTGACTGATTCAGATGGATTTATAATTTCATGACATGCAATTTCCCCTGCCTGCAAAGAGGAAGCAATCAGAGTACAATTAAATAACAGCATCAGCTTTTGGGGTCTGTTTTCCACTCCAACAGCTAACCAGCTGTGTCTTTATAACCAGTATCAACTGACAGCATCCATCTCATGTATTGATCAGTTATTCTTTTAGCAGGGTCTCTGACCTTGAGTCTGATCAGGTGGCTATTCCTCATTCATTTAATCCTGTTCTGTGACTTACACAATCAATTAACATTATTGAAAAACATGGCTGCCTCTATGATTTGAATAAACTGGTTCTTGAATGTATTCGTGGATTTCAAGTCACACATGAAGACCTGAATCAATGAGTCTTGTGATTAATATGAATTGCTACAAATTGAGTAAAAAATGTAACTCAGCCGAACCAGATATCCTTTCATTTTTCATATTAAAAATAGCCCAAGGTGAAAATAAAGGAAAGGGTTCCCTCAACACAAAGCTGGTATAACGTCACAAATCCCCCCTTTAAACTGCCTGACCACCAGCTGGGATGAGAACAACTGCCCTCGTAATGCTATAGAAACTGGGGGAGGGGCATGAAGGCCCATCACCCTTCCTCATTTGAGGAACATCCATTCTGCTGCTTCATCACCTGTCTGTCAGAGGAGGCTCCACCCCCTCTGCTTCCTAGGCCAATGTCAAAGGTGAGAAATAAGAGGGTAGAGGTCCTCGCCCCACCTAAAACATACACATGCACACTAGGAAGACTGCTCTTTGCCTGTCTGTCTTCCTTTTTGTTCTCTATTGTCCACATCCTGGCTCAGCATCTGTCCTAACCTTCCTGACTGTGTGAAAGTGCAGACCTCATGTCCACAAAGAGCAGTCTGGAGGACCATAACCTGACATAAACAAACCTTTGAACTTGAGTAGGGCGTGCTGATTTTACCTTTGTGTCTCACAGACAGATTGTTAAGTTATCAAATGTGTTCACACAACATTACTAAAATATACAAATTTCCCTTTCGGCTATCGAATTTCATCCCTAAAATGATTTAAGACAGCTTCTATTTTAATAGATTTTAAAAATGTAATTTAGTACTTGGATAGCAACTGTGAGCAGCCATTTCTCCTCCTTAGCCTTTCAGAAATAATATGCTAATATCTTGTGTTCAATAAACATTTTGTATTATTATCAATGTTACAATACAGTCGTGCAGCTTAATATTTTTGTTTGTATTAATAAAAATCTTTTGTAATATTAAAAATGTCTTTATTGTACCTTCTGAATAATTTAATGCATCTTTATAAGTTTTAATACCAATATCACTGACCCCAAACTGTAAAAAATGTGATTTTAACAGTAAAAAAAAAATGCTATGGTAAAAACCTGTTAAATGGTTAATGGTAAATTCCTGTTAAATTTACAGAGAAACACTGTAAACTGACATTCCCAGAATTCCCTGCATTGCATTTTACATTTTGTTTGAATGTGATGTTTTTTCTTTGAAATAACTCTGTTTCTTAGTTTTTTTGGAATCAGTTATGTTTATCAGGGTTGTATGTTACATGTAATGTTGTTAAATGAATGTTTATTGCATATTTCAGTTGAATAATTCTTACCATGATGGTGTTTAGTGTTTGTGTGAATGACACTGAGCACCTTCTATATATGTTATTAATTAAAAGCTATTTGTGATGAGCTTTGGTTCATCATGTGACTTCCTCATCACCACCTGCATTTGGCGTCAGTGTATTTCAAAGGTAGATAATAATAGATTTCACTACTTTAAAAGGTTGGTATATTAACATGATGTATGTATTTCACTCTAAATTTAACATAAAACCGGAAAAACTAAAAATATTGTTACCGTATATTTCATGGTTTTATTCTGGCAACCACACCTGGCAGGTTTTTATGGTACAATTCCTTCATAATTAATTTAATTTATGTCACTCTGTGTTACTCTAAATTTAATTGCTGCACTGATTTCTTAATGAGGCTTTTCTCAGGGTTTGTTGGGAAGGTTTTTGCTTGCTTGCTTTTTTTTGGGGAGAAACAACCTAACCTAATCTCTTTGTTCCCATCTTACACAAAATGTGGATCAATAAATGAATCAATACATTCAAGATTACCTCCCCCAAATGGCTTCACTGCCAATTCTGTTGTAAAAAGACTGATAGGGGTGACTATTGATTGATCAGACTTAAGCTGGACATTTGGGACACAGAACGAGAAAGCACACCTGGGTGCAATTTCAGCAACAATTTAATGAATGGATGGATGCATAAAACTAAGGGACAACAGGATAATCTTCATTATCACAGCAGTTATTTCAAATATCTGCCTCCTGGCCATCACCAAGCTCTTAAAAGGCATTATTAGGATTATTCTTAAGTTCGGATGAATAAGAAGCTGACTGTGATATTAAATATGACATGAACAATTTTACCCATTTGTTTTAGTGTTGTTCTTTCCTAAAGACTCCCAGCGTGCAGCTACTTTGAAGAAAGCCAATGAGAAGAGCATATATACCTCAGGGATATATGATCAGGTCGAATGTATGTACAATAGCAGGGTGATGGATGAGATGTGTCATGGGGTGTTGAAGGGGGGATATCTCCTAACAGCTGACTTCATTACCCAAGCTATTTCTCTCAAGCCCAGCTGGACAGCAACAGCAGGCCTTAATTACCATAATGGTAGCCAGAATCTCACACCATCAGACCCAGTACAGAGTGAGGAAAAAACACAAGGAGGCCCTGAATATTGATTTCTCCTGCTGTGCTGACCAGTCAGCTTCCAAGGGTCATGTTCAAAACCAGTTCTGCCTCATGTCTGGTCCTCATAGCGGCCAAAAATACTATATTCATTCAATACAAACAACCACAAGACTATAGGTTTGCTCTGCTGTGCTCAGTGAAGTGTGCAAATAATAAAATTACTGTAATAGTGCAGCTTTGTGAGCTTCTGTCACAACAAATCAGGATTAAGGAGTGTGGGGTCAACTATTATTTCCCACACGAGTTAGGACCATTTACGAAATACTGAAGCTAAAATATACTTGATATTGATTTAATTCACTACTATTCAAAAGTTTGGGTCCAAAAAGATTATATATATATAAAATAAATAAATAAAACTTATCAAAAGAAATCTTGTTCTTTTGAAAAAACATTTTTTGCTACTTTTTTTTATTACTAAAAAGTTTCCACAAAATTATTAAGCAGGTAAATTTATCTACACTAATAGTAATGTTTCCTGAGCAGGAATTCAGCATATTAGACTGATTTCTCAAGGATCGTCACACTATAGACTGCAAAAATTCAATTAAAAATACATTTTGATACATAAATTAAATGCATTTTTATATATATATTTTTAAAATTTGTAACCATATTTATTAACATTTATTTTACAAGCTGTTATATAATTATAAATATTATAACTGTATTTTAATCAAATGAATGCAGCCTTGTTGGGCATTTATTTTAAAAAATGGTACCAACTCTAAATTTCTGAATGGTACTGTATATCACAAAACACTGCAAATGATCTTTCAGCTGAGACAAAAGCTTAAAATATCAAGAAATAAGATGAAGAACATATTAAAACTGAGTGGAAAATCAGTGAGAACATCTACTGTACAAATCCAGGAAGTTTACCTTGAACTACGAGTCTGCCCAATGCGGTACGCCTCATCCTGGTACCAGGCCGGTTGGCAGCACATACATACACCCCAGAGTGCTGAAGGGACACATCAGAGATCATCAGATTCCCCGTCCCAAGCACTTGTATGCCCTCCACTCCGATAGATCTGCCATCTGATGGGAAAAAAATCATGAGAAAATTGAAACTACTAGAATTTCAAGTTACCTTTGCACAGTTTAAGTGTAAGGATTCATACCAAGTCTACTCCAAGACACAATGGGGCGAGGGTTTCCAGTGGCGATACACTCTAGGATGGCGGTCTGATGAACGGTGATGGTGAGGTTCTGTGGGCCGGAGAGGATGACTGGCTCCTTATAGATGCGAGGAACACCTCCTGAGAGTAGAAGTGCAAATAAAGAGATGATGAAACTGGAGCTAAATTACAAACCACTAATATAAGGTTGACATTTGACCATGACATTTGAGGTAATAATCAATGTGCTGGTTGTTTAATACAAACATAACACAGCACACTGCTTATTTACAGAACGCATAGAGTTTAAGGCTATGTACATGCAGTCTGGGGTGTCTGTCAGATCAAGGGTGACTACTGACCGGTTACGTTCAGAGAGGCCTCATGGCTGTAGCGGGTGTTGGCGATATTAGTGGCTACACAGCGATAGACACCAGCGTCTGAATTCTTAACTCCTGTAATCTGCAGTATACCCATTGGGAGAAGTGTGTACCTGTGGAGAAAGAGTAGCATGAATGAGCTATTCCTGTGAGGAAGAATAAAATGAAAGACGTAAGAACGGTGTGTTACCTGTCATCGGATGTTCCAAGCACAACACGGTCCTTCTCCCAAGTAATGTTGGCCTCAGGAATACCACTGACCTGACACTGGAAACGTGCAACACCTCCCTCATCTACTGACATGGACTCTGGGTGAGTGTGGAATTTTGGCAGAGCTGTGGAAGACAATTGAGAATTATTTATAAACTAAATATAATAAAAATTTAAAAAATAAGGATCATATGGCACTGAAGACTAGAATAACGGCTGCTGTTTTTTAGCTTTCCCAACACAAAGTGTAAAGTACATTTTAAAAGATATTAAAAATCTGTCACAGTGTTATTTTTTTTACTGTATCAAACATATTCAGCTTGGTCAATCTTAAGCATTTTCAATTCAAGGAGACTCAAGTATTTTAATCAAATGAATGCAGCCTTGTTGGGCATTTATTTTTAAAAATGGTACCAACTCTAAATTTCTGAATGGTACTGTATATCACAAAACACTGAAAATGATCTTTCAGCTGAGACTTCCTTGAAAATTTATTAAATAGATTTCTTTTTATTAACAACTGTTTGTATATCTCAAATGTGAATTTTTTGTGATAACTTGACATTGGCATCTTAAATGGTGATTTTTATTGGGGATGTAGGGTGAGGTGCCAAGAGAATTGTGCTCTAAATACCCTGGTCATTCATATAATCAATAAGTAGGGGTGTTAGAAGAAAGTGCTCCCAATGAGAGTTCATTGCCATGGTAACTGTACCTTCTGGGAAAGCATGTAGTGACAACTATAATTCTACAGGATTATCACCCACCCTACTGCTTTTATTAGACCGAAGGGAAAACCAGTGGAAGATGGGACAGGACAGAGTAACAGATAGTAAATGCACATTGGTACCTTCACTATATAATTGTTTTTCCCACATAAACAATTTAGTAATCATAGGCAAAGCATAGAATTTGTTGATATCCGAGTGAAAAAATGTCCCCCTTCTGCCCATATATTAAATGCTTTCTCTTCAGTAACTCACATGCGAGTTGCACACGGGTCTTGCGGCTGACCAGCATGCCGTAGTGGTTCTGTGCAGCACAGTAATACTCTCCAGCATCGGTAGCATCTCCATCCCGTCTCTTCTGGAAGCTGCGGATCAGGAGCGTGCCATTGGATAGGATCTTTGCCCGACTGCCTACACCTGAAAGCAGCGGAGCGCCGTTCTTGTGCCACGTCACCGTAATGGGACCCTCGCCTTCCACCCTGCAGTCCAGCATCAACGGCCTGTCACGTACCGCGATAACATCACTGGGCTCAGTAAGGAAAGCCAGCTCAGATCCATTACACAAACCTGGTAGTGAGAGAGAAATGGGTTAGAACACAACTGGACCAAACCCTACGAACTAGCCAAGCATTTAAAATACTGATGATATATGAGAAGAATAGTGATTTAGACACTTAATATTCCATTATATTATTAATTTGACTCCTCTGATGCTATCAAAGGAGAATGAAACAAACTGGATTATGACAATTTTCTTCCATAGGGCTGCTCTATAGCTCAATTTAATTAGTTTCATAATTAATGACTCTGCAACTTCAACACTTTGCTACATATTTACCGTTATTGAACTCTATTCAGTATTCAAATATATTCAACATTGAGTTAAATTGAAATGAATACTGCTTTACAGCTGAAACGGTATTCATTTCATAACTGGAGAACTTTGCAACACTAATACTGTTATTTTCCATATCCAAAACCGCATTTGCGTGTCATTACTGATGTCATTGTGAGCATTTCCATCTAAGCATATCTGCCTATTTACTCAGTATCACCAAACCAAACCTGGTCATCACAATAGAGACAAACGCAGTGCAGCCAGTGAACCATAGAGGGCTGTGACAAAGCCAGAGTAGAAGGGATGGAGAATTAGGGTGAGTTATGGGGTCAAGTTAGAGGAATCTCTTTTGAGTAAACGCACCCTTGATGACAATAGCTCAGTGACGACACCCTTTTCCCAAAAACAACTCCCAGCAACCACCAGGAGCCTTCTGCACCCCTCTCAGTCTGGACCATCTGCCCCCGACTTATACAAACCCCCACCATTCCAAACCCCCAGTGATCACATTTTCCTTTCAGTCTGATTCCAGGGTGACTTTCCCATGCCACTGGTTCACCCCGGTCCTCTCTCATTGTCAACTTGCTACATGGCCATTTCATACATCTTCTGTGCTTTTCATATGGAGAACTCCAGACCTATAGCCACCCTAAACGTGACCTCTGGAGATGGCCAGTGTCTCCGGCAGCTGTTATGTTAAGGAGCACAAGTCTGCTCTTGAACTTGCACTAGATGAGATGTGAAGTACCTTTAGCATCTGTTAGGTAGATATAACTGACCCCACATTCAATATGCACTTCTGTTACGCTGCTTGCTTAAATCATTTTTCACTACTGGGGTCTTCAAACACCACCTGCACTTGATAGTGACAGCTGTATCAGGAAAGTCACAAGTAAATAAGTGTCTTAAAGGGATATTTTACCAAAAAAATGAACACTGTGTCATCACTTATAACACAAAAGAAGTTTTTACAAATGTTGCCCTTTGTTTTTAGCCTTAGAATGAAAGGGCTCAGTGTTGATTAGGGCAATTATGTATACAAAGCATGTTGAAACATTCTTTGAAATATCTTGATTTGTGTGCAGAAGAAAATCAAACAGAAGATATGTTGATGTTGGTAACCAAACTTGTTTGTAGCCACTGACTACAGTGTGGAAGTCAATGGCTACAAGCAGATGTTTGGGTATTGTTTGGTCAAAATTTCATCCTTTTTGTTCAGCACAAGTAAAACATTTTCACAGGTTTGGACTTGAGGGTGAGAAATAAACTATCCATAACAGAGGATGATACGTTACTTGTAGGGATGCAAAATACATATGTACTATATGGGTTATCAGCGACATTTGAAAAGGCAATATAGCAATACCTTTAAATATATAGATATTGTTATGTCTATCAGGCATTTTCACATTTAGGTAACCTTTAACATCCTCTAGCGCTCAATTAAATTTTATGTTCAAAAACAATAATCGTTTGATGACGGTGGTAACATTATGTATATTTATTTTGAGATTTGATAAAGATAATGCACATTGTAACCATGTGATGAATAATTTACTACAAACTATTGGTATAGTCCGGAAATATCTGTTTCACACTTATTCAAAGTGCATATAGAAAACTACTGCTGCAATATCTGACATTACCGATGTGTCTTGGATTCATATACTTATCAATACCCTTTTATTACTGGAGTCTATAAATATAAACTACACTTCCACTAAAGGGAATATCTGGGATGCACCTTTTGCTCCCTGTTAGGTCACACACTGAGCAGATATAGATGGGACGAGTCTGTCTCTTCCTTTTTCCTTTTTATGAGGGCTAGCTTACATCTGACCCTTCCCTGGCTTACTCCACCCGATGTGTTAATGAAATTCAGAGGTCCCAAGGGAAAGGGGGGTTATGTCACACAAGCTGGATTCAGAGAATAACTCAGAGAATAACACATGGGCCTAAGCAATAAAAATATGAATGTACAAATATAATGGTTAGTAATTAGCTCTCGCTTGATATATCCAATATCCAATACTGGAATGTGGCAGGAGGGATACAAATAGACTGGATATTTAACACTAACCATCTTAGAGAACAATTAAACAATATTCTGTTTTCTAAGACCTCAGAATAGAAACGGTGTTTGAGGATCTACCCATTAGAGAAGTTTGTCATTGCACCTCAAACACTAAAGATCTCCATTGTTGAGTTGCAAAAAGTATGTTGCATTATAAGCGTATGCTAATAACCCAATCTAACCTGCATGAGACCCGAACTCAAGCTCAGAGCTCTAGTCTGGGGATAATTCTTATCATTCTGATGAGAGGTTAATACAAATTGGGTTTTGGGGGTTTGTAGATAGTGCTCTAAGCAGCAGGAGACCCCCACCCATCCCCACCCCTTGAGCTGTGACCTCAGTCCCTAAAGGGTCATGAGAGAGTTGGTGAAGGGTGGATGAACAACGTTGGGCTTAAGGCAGACAGTCTGTGTCCAGTCACACACACAGTTCCAGCCCCCAGGTTGGTCCATTGTCCCCAATCTAATGTTGGACCTGAACTTCACAAACTATTGTTGGAAGCCAGACATCTTTCTAATGACCTTTATCTCTAACCAGAATCTCTAAAGGGTCAATGTGGCAAATATTTACAACAACCACCATCAGCTTACTTTCAACATATGCTATATAAAGTTTGC
Source organism: Enteromius viviparus (assembly GCA_032353835.1). Classification (NCBI taxonomy): domain Eukaryota; kingdom Metazoa; phylum Chordata; class Actinopteri; order Cypriniformes; family Cyprinidae; genus Enteromius; species Enteromius viviparus. The sequence goes on along the minus strand of JAUCNO010001174.1, from coordinate 224,932 downwards.
AAGGCTGCATTAAAGGGAAAAACAGCAACCTTGTGAAATATTATTACACTTTAGAACTGTTATTTTATTTTACCATATTTTAAAACGTAATTTAGTCAATTTGATGGCAAAGCTAAAGCTGCAGGCAAACCATAATTGTTTCTTTAATGAATAGAAATACTTTTGAATAAAAAGTCTTTTGAACTTTTGAAAAGCCTATTGAATGGAAGTGAACAAACATATAGATCTGCAATGTTTTATAGTTTATCTGAGGAGAAGAAAAAGAGTTCTGAGATATTCTAGTGAGATATTCTAATTTTAATGCTCATTATAATTTCTATATGGGTCTCTCCATTGTCCAGAGAAGATTTTTGCATTACTGAAACTGGCCTGCCACTTTGAAAAAGTGATATAAGCCTTTGAAAGAAATTCTAAATGTATATGAACATTCACAAATTCCTCTCGCTCTCTTTTTCTCCTATTATATCCACGGCAGCAGCAGGAGATCTAACGTAAACAATAGCTGAATACGAACTTGGGGGAGGAATCGTAAAGATACTGGGTGGAAACGGGGATCATGCTGCTCCGGGGTGGGCTTCTTTTGACTCCATAATGGGAGTTAAATTCTTCCTGACTACAACAGCCACAAGCCGCCTGCACAAACACTCCTTTGTGTTGGTCATTTGAGGGAAAGTTGTCTTTTGTTTAAACACTGATTGTCATTAGATGGCATATGCTAAGTTCAAAGTCATGCAAACACACTTGCATTTCCACTTAAGAGAGGAAACAACCCCATGCAGTTTCACTCCACCCTCCTCATTAACCAATTATCACCCAACAATTAGCTCTTCTCTTGATCTAGCCTCCACCTTTCAAAAAATATCTCACTCAAACTTTTTAAAGGACGTTTTAAGATGCTATTTTCAGTCATATAATGGTGCTTAGCAAAATATATGCGTTTCTATTAATTAGATCATGTCCGTAGGTCAACAGCTTTTTATGAAAAATCTTTGCCAGACATAAAACCTTTGGGTAAAATCAATAAGCAATATGCTCCAATTGCAAGGGGGAGCACACCCCATCACTATGGCCTCAGGTCTTTAATTATTGGGATAAGGACCAGAAGGGGGTCCAGGGCTTCCATTAAGCCAATCTCATTAATGGAGCAACCAAGGGTTAAAATGTCCCTCTGCTGCAACATGTAAGTTTTAATGCCACTGTTAGTTCCTCTTTGGCTTCATGAACCCTGATGACTTTCTTTAACAGAACCACTGAAACTATAAATGTTAAGGGGTCTATAAACAAACCAATTTTGTGGCTGATTAGCCTATACATTATGTTACAGGTTATTACGGCAGCTTCATTACACTGAGGAAAATGGCTATTGCTTCAATTAGAGCAATGAATGTTCAGACTGAAGCGGCTATAGCATCAAGGAAACATAATTGCTCACAACTTTTTGTGGTGAAATTCACTGGAGCAAAAAGCAGGCCACAGGATCTATATGCTTTTGGTAAAATTTCCCAAGTTTCTCCACTAGCAGGAAAACCATGCAGCGATTGAGACATTGGCCACCCACTGCAGCTTGTACCCTGTATGTGGATTAGCTGGACGACATCTTGTCAGATATGCCTTCTGGAGTAAGAACTTTCCACAGATGAGGAGTCTGTGGAGGGATTACTCCAGCATAAACATATTCAATCCTGCACACTCATAAACCTTCAACAGCTTTAAGACGATTTTAAATTTACCCCTGCTTCCCAATAAGGTTGGAGCAGTGTTATGGAGATCAGGGTGTTGGGGTCAGGTCAAAGGGGGTGGGGAGAGGTGGCCACTTTTGTCTCCCCGGCTCTCTTTTTGCTCCACCCGCATTGGACCGCTCCGCTGTCCAGAAGGGGGACCCCAAAGGTTAATACCGCCCAAGGTCACCGCAGCCCCTCTGTCTATAAGGTCATCTGTTTCTCCCCCAGTCCTGCCTGAGACTCACCATCTCCTTCTGTTCAACTTTCCGACTATGTTTATTTATTATTCCATGGGAGATTTATTCTAAAGATCACTTATGATCCAAACTCATGGCCCTAACAGCTGGTTTGAAAATAAACTGTTTTGATCCCAATCCAGCCAATTAATCTCTTTATAAAAAATATATATACAAGCAGAAATTTTTGATTCTTATAAGAATTACTGAGAAGGAAAACAACGTTAAGGAGAAGAAAAAAGAAGTTTCTACGACATATGATTGCTCTACTCTAATAGCTTATATTGCTTTGGATATTTTTAAGATGTTCTTAAACATTTTAGTAGCCTCAAGAATAAAGTATTCTATTTTTATTAAGAATTCTGTGTTTTTTGTGATTCTATATCAACACTATATCAAAATATTTTAACATTATTGCACAGTCTTGTTATAGCATGCATTTAACTTTTAATTATTTCTGTAATTTCTGCTCAATTTAATGTTTTTTTTTTAGACTTAAAACCCTAATACTTAAATCAGCAATTAGCAAAGACTAGGAAATGTCAATATAACAGCTGCAATTACTATTTTAACTAACGTTTTACCCAGATGCAACATCCTTATGCATTAATAGCTTGTCCTGCATCAAGGTAAAAAACACTCTTTAATAAAAGTATTTGAGGCTACTTAAAAACAAAGCAGTTAAATATAAATAAGCTAAATATTAACACTGTAATATTTCAATTAGTTTTAAGGTCATACTTTCTTGATTCAATACACTACTGAGGACTTAATAAATAGAAATAAATCACACAGCTTGAAGTATAGTCTTAATTCCAATTACAAACAGTTATTTGATACAAAACATCTCAAAATATGATCTTCAAATCTTGCTGGTCAAGTTATGCTTGTATAAAAACATGAGAGCAAAGTGCACACAAATAGCTAATGGGTAAATAAAATGACAAAATAGGGCTATCTTTGCGATGTACAAAAAAAAAAACCGTTTATACTCACATGAACCAATAAACATCAGGAAGGTCAGTAAAATCCGTGGCTTCATTTTTCTGTGTAAAACAGATAGGCTACTTCTTTGGGGTTAAAAAGAGTTTAAAAAGTGAAAAGGAAAAATGCTATTTTTTTCTAGTACAAATGTCTTTCTATTCGAATAGCCAACAAATCAAAAAAACGAAGTAAACCTAGAGTAACATCGTTCCACTACACATTAACGGCGCTCCAGCTGGGCGCTGCTGGTCACGTCCACGGTCACTTTGAGAATACCCCGCGAGCGGCTCCAGCCTCCAGCACAGCGGCGAGCGCGTGCAGCGATCATTCATTATTCATGATACTGTTGTCGCCGCTTGACGTTGACGCGCGCGCTCTCGCCGTCAGTGACAGGTGGCTCTGTGATGAACCAATCGTTCAACCAACCGCTGTCTTTGGGTAGGTGCGTTATTATAGCTTAATAATTACGCAAAACCACCTCTGTATTACTTTACCACAAGGGGTTACACTTAGAAAAAATCGTAACCAAACCGAATCAGAATGAGAAAACTTTAATGATTCCGCAGGAAATTACTTATGTGATGACTATCACAACACACACAAAAAATGCCATCAATCAAATACTCACATTTTAAATATTAATCTCATAAAACAGTTCTAATACTAGTTTTTGTTCGTTTGGATAGCAATGAAATTTGGCACAGGTTTCGTTGGTTGTAGTAAACAGAACAACAGGAACTTTGTGGTCAGCATTTGTTGTGATACTGCAAAGTAGCCTAACCTCAACAAAACCACCTTATTTGCATTGCATTTTAAGTTTAACCAGTCTCACCCTGTGTGGTCAGATCTAACACACCATTAAACCCAGGAAAACACCCAACAAACTGATTCAATTAGCAGCGATTTGCATATGAAGCAGTATATGAATGGATCTGCATGCTTAATAAAGTGAGTGGTCTGCCCAGGGGCCCGTTCCCTCCCATTATAGACTACTAATTGAAAGGAAGTATTTAGAGAAACATTTGAACAGGCTGAGAAACACCAATTATAGGACTGTTCAGCCTCACGATGGAAGAACAAATTTATTCAGTGACATAAAGTTTTTACATAGAGGCAATGGAATTAGTCAAAAAATGCAAATCTGTATTATGCATGTGAAAGAGCCCAGTAAAATTGTTTATATATAACATTAATAATGTTACAAGAATGAGGTCATGCTGTTAATTAAGCAATTCAATAATACTGAATATACAGTATGGGTCCAAATATGTGACACCACTAGTTTAGCATTTTTACAGCCTAATGTTATTTGTAATTAGCATTTTGCTAAATTTTGCAAATAAAATGATTATATTATGTAATTTATTGACATTTATGACATTATATTTCTAAGTTTTCCATTTATTTCCAGATTTGAACTCATTTTTGAAACTCATATTCTAACTTTCTGTCTTAATGTTTTCTTACACAATATAATAGAAAGAAATATGCATTTTTAATTAAATGGCATAACCAAAATAGCAAATTGTCTTGAGTCGTAGTACTGTAATGCTCAGCAAATCTAATTATGTAATCTAATTATGTTCAAGGCACTTGACCAATGACTCATTGAACATTATATATCAACATTGTGGGATAAAAGCAACAAAGTCTATGTAAGGATTGTGAAAAAGAGCAGCAAAGTATTTTCTGTAAATCACATTATATCCGTTTTGTGTTATAGGATTGGCAGTCCTCAGGGCAGAGGAAGAGATCGGCGAGTGTTGCAGAGAAAAGGAATCAGACGGGCCTCACCTACCGTTCCGCTCGCTCCTTATCCCATTAGGTGCTCTATGGCTGCCCAGTTAACCATGGATACAGGCACAGGGATAATCCACCCTAACACTTAGGAACTCATTCACTGCTCTCTCCATGCCTTTTATTTGCTGATAACTCTATTATGCACAGGGGAGGAAGGAGTCAGAGAGAAGAATCAGAAGTCATATACAGGTTTTCATAGACTTATTAACAGTGCACGTTATGTACAGGAGATCAAAATTAGAGAACTATAAATACTTGTTTTGTTTCTGAAATATTGTCAGTTGCTGTGTATATATGGAAAGAAATTAGAGAACAGTAACCACTGGAGTTTAAACAAAAGTTATGAATTAGTAGGAAGTGTAAAGGCCCTTGCTTTGAACGACTTCAGCACATCTGCGCCTGCAGGATATCACTAGACATAAGTTTCCATAACTTGGTAACTGTATCAGAATTCTTAAAAAGTCGTTCACCTTGCCATGTAGCTGTTTTAGAGGCCCGACTTCTCCTGCAGACAACATCCAGAACAACACAGTTCCCATCAGACCCGAATGAATTAAACTTGCTCTCATCACTAATTCTTCTCTCTCCACACAACATGCTCCTCAGCAAAGGTGAGCTTAGCCTTTTGATTCCTTCTGCTGATGAGAGCCTTGTTCACTGCTGAGTGTGTTAAACATGCCAAGACAGGGTTTCAGTCACCTTAGAGCGGCCCGCCATCTTGCAATCTAATGCTGCCAGTTAAAAAGGCTTGTCATAGAATTAAGGAAATTAGCACCAGTTGCCAGATTAACACCAAGAATTTGGAAGTGTCCATGTTCTATTTGAAATTTCTTTTCAAGGGGTCATCGGATGTGAAATTCACCTTACAAGTTGTTTGAACATGAATGTGTGTGTGTGTGTACACATCCATCCTACAGTGAAAACAATCCACTTGTGGAAAATGGGCATCCAATGACCCCTTTAAGTTTTTATTTTTTTAAGTGAAAGCACTTTTAGCTGCAGCTTAGCATAGATCATTGAATCTGATTAGACCATTAGCATCTTGGTTAAAAACAAATGACCCAAGAGTTTTTTTTAACTCGACTCTTCTGTAGTTACATAAAGTACTAAGACAGTTGGAAAATGAAAAGTTGTGATTTTCTTGGCTACGCACTATTCTCATACCAGCCAGACTGGGGAATCATGGGATAATGGAAAGATGAGACAGAGAGGTATGAGATAATCATAGAGGTTTGTAGAGATACAAATGGTATGAAGGGAAAAAAAGAGAGGAAAATAGACACTCACAGTTTCCCGAACAGGGTTTAAGACTAGTCCTAGATTCAAATAAATATTAAGGGAAAAAGCTTGCACTGAGATATCTTAAAATACATTACTGCCATTGTTTGGTCTTAAAATGCTCACAGATAATGCATTTTTGTAAGACATGTTTCTAAAAATTCTTTAATGTCCTAAACTAGCAAAGGTCTAGTCCTGGCTTAATCTAATTCCTATCCGGGAAACCGGCCCTGAGAGTTTTAATCAGCAAGATAAATGAGGCAATAATTCTTCAGTTGTTGCTAGAATTATGCTTTCAAGCTCTTTTTCAGAGAATAATTTTACAGGAAAGTATAGGGATGACAGGAAATGTTGGGGAAATGAGAAGGGCAATGAATCTAAAAATAAGGTTAAGCTAGATTTTAAGTCCTACATTTTGCATTTTTATGTCAAAATATTATTAAATAATTAAAATGTACTATAATACAATTTAATATGTATAGACAAAATGATAAGTATGGTAAAATGGCAAATCTACCTTCATCTTAGTTATTTGTTGGGATGTTTTGATAGACTGCAAGAACAGGCACTTACACACAGCACATAAAAAAGCATCCATAATATCCAGTGGTGAAGAGTGCGCATTAATAAATCAATGCTAAAAAATAATAAAAGCACAATTCTCATCCTCACATTCCTTGAATATAGCGTGTAAAATTAATATGGGCTTTAAGAATGGTGATTTCTAGAATATATACAAACTAACTGGTGTGCATGTTCCAAGGACTCTGTATGAACTATTGCCATTGTGTCTTTGGGTGTAATTACTTCACCTCAGTTTGTTCCAGAGAGATTGTTGATTTTCTAAATGATGACTTTATTACCAATTATAAAGTAGGCACAATTATATACAAAGACATAATAAATATGGTGGTAGCTCTTTATTTTAACACTCCTGTTACTCATGTACATACCATGTACTTATTATGAAATTACAATAACTAGGTAATAATAACTAGGTACTGGCCCTGAACATAACATTAGCTTTTTTTTTAAACCGGGACTTTCTTTGATAGATATACTTTAAGTACATGCAAGTTCACATACTGTAAAATAAAGTGCAACCAATGTGGCTTTACTTTGAGGCTGGCCCTGGTGTAAACTGCTAAATCAGTCCTAAACCTTATAGTTACAATATTAGAAAATATAGTACGCATAGAGGTATTAGTCCACTTTTTAATTGCAATACTTGTGGAATTTACAGATGTGGTTTTATTCATTCTGTCAGAAATGTAAATGTATTCCAATATTGATACTGTGAAAATAATTTTCACATCGAAGACCTCTACCAGAGAGTGATAAAGCAAAACTGATAAATGAAAATATGATAAAACTGCATTATGAATAACTATGATGAAACTGCATCAAACTGATGAGGAAACTCAAAGGCAGGTGTCAACAGTCAGTCAGACAAGAAGTCACAAAAACGACCCCGCTCACACTATAACAAAATACTATATCATGCAAACAAATGGATATGAAAACTATAAGTCTATACATAACTTATTATACATAATTAGTTTTGATCTAATGTTTAAAGAATAAAATGCTTTACTATGCTTTAACATCAAGACATTTTGATGAATTAAAAAAGTTAATTTAGGCCCTAAACTAGCCATATTCCTTACATTTTCATATTATACCAGTTATTCTATGCTATGATGCTATGAAAATAAACATTTCCTAAACAACTCATACACTTCACCATGTATCCGTACGTAAACAATCTATTTATTCTATTTATAATAAAATATAACCAAAAATGCATATTAAGGCACATAGACCTGCTATTTAGGACCTCTGTGTGCAAAACTATTTATTAAAACATCATTTCCTGTTTGTTCCCTTAAAGAACCTTTTAGACTATTAATAGTTTACCTTTTATTTGACTCTAAAACTATATTTTAAATTCACTGGCAAGTCTTAAAAGTGGACTTGTCCGAATGAATGTGTCATAAGAACACACATACATTTTGGTTGACTTTTATGATACATTCATGGCCAACCCAAGTTACTGTCCAGACCGAACGTTTCTAGATCAAACTCCAAAACAGAGTCCGGCAGACTTGATATGTCCTGGTCCAGCCAGGATGACGGGTCTGAAAAGGTGGAGAAACATGGTGAGAAATTCAAGTGTATGATAGAAGAATGATGAGAATGATAAGACATACAGGCTAAACACACTACAACTATATATAGCCTAATGCATCATATTTAATACACAAACATGTTTGACACAATCTACTCCATACAAGTCTGTACATAACTGGCAGTTTATTGATAGTTTATACTTTTTTTTAGCAAGTAAATGTCCTTTTATAATTCTGATTATTCTGAAAACCATGTTTTTTTCGTGAAATCTTTACATATTTTTATAAAGTAAATGTAAGAATAACTATTGTTTATAATTATTATATTTTCGTCGGTAATAGTAAGCATCTCAGCTTTTTTTGATTAGCCACACATTAAAAATCGTTCAAATTTAAGTATTAAATACAGTATTAGGCATATTTGTTATATTTTTAAGCCTTTAAATATCATCCTATTAAGACAGTAATGGGATATATAGAGTAACAAGTGATATTTACAGTGGGTACAGACAGTTTTTTTTAAATTCACTCTTTGTTATACTGCAGCCATTTGTTAAAATCATTTAAAAGTTCATTTTTTGCAGATTTATTAAAAAAGACAAACTGAAATATCACATGGACATAAGTATTCAGACCCTTTGCTGTGACACTCATATATTTAACTCAGGTGCTGTCCATTTCTTCTGATCATCCTTGA
>JAUCNO010001174.1:204245-211745 GCA_032353835.1 Enteromius viviparus | reverse complement strand
TGCTGGTTGCATTCCGCACAGGTACAGAGAGAGACAGCTGGGCGGAGAGCAATGCAGACCACACTGAGACACTCCACCACACCAAAACACATTATGAAGGGTGCAGACTTCATCGGAAAATCACTTCAGATTAGTGCATTGCTAAATATTGTAAGACAATCTGAGATTGTCCAAGCACACAAAAACAAAAGGACAGCCTACAACATAGATCATTAAACAAACAATGAACTGTTTAAATATGCACTATCACTTGAAATGTTTTTGAAAGAAAGTAATACAGTACTTTTATTCAAGAATGCATATACTTTAACAATATTAATTTCAGCATTTACTAATGCATTATTAAAATCACAAGTTGTGCTTGTTAATGCACTGCAAATTAATATGAATTAACAATTATAAACTGTATTTTATTGAACTAACATTAACATTTAGACTGTCATGTTAGTATAGTATCTAATGTTAACAAATGACAGCTTATTGTAAAGTGTTACCGACATTTATATTGTTACAAAGGATTTCGCTTTTAAATAAACGCTGTATAATAAGATAAGATAATAAGATTTTTTTATACCATATATAAAAATGGCTGTTGAAAATTTGGTTTTGCCATTCAAAAAATGCATTCAAATATAAATGCATTAAATATATTAAAATAAACAGCTATTTTAAATTGATAGTTATAGTAGTTCATAATATTAATGCAAATCATGCTAAACGTTTTATCTCCGAACCAATAATGTTCATATGTGAGAGAAAAATCCATGAACAATCCACCAGTATGAAAAGAATAGTGGCTTACATTTCACATGTTACTGTAAGAGCAACTATGGTAATGTAGTTCTTTTGTTATGTTACAAACCAGTACAGGTCCAATTAGAACTTAAACTACAGTCATCAGTTGATCTGATCCACAGGATCCACAGCCATAAATCCAAATCCTGAAGGCGCCAGCGCTGATTCTGCCCTCCCTGAGGACTACAGATCAGTTTGCAGGCCATTTTTTTCCCTCTAACAGAGCGTGATGTGCATACTCCTCAGCACACGGAGCAGCAGACCTCACATTCATTCCATAACCTCTCTGAAGCCTCCGCAGAAGCCTAGCGATCGGATTCAGTCTCCATTAACTCGTGTACTTGTTAAAGTACCTACAGTAAACAGTGCCTACACATGTCACCACCATTACAGACCCAGACGTGGACTGCGATGCAGTCACAGGCACCTAAAAAGGCAAATTAGGGCACAAGGAGTTTTCCGAGCAGGGAGCAGGCACTGATGGGAAACATACACCATTTTTTCCTTTTGTGTTTTATAGGACAGCATTAAAGGGAATGTCAGAACTGTCTTGGTTCTGCTACAAACAGAAAAATGAAGGCCGCTCTGTACCCAATGAACATAAAATGACTAAAGTAACTCATCAATGTCTAAAAATAGCAAGCTAGGTGTCATTTGAAATTGGTATTATTGCCTGTGACTGATAATGCGTGGAGGCTCACAGCGTGCTTAGTATCAAGCTAAGGTGTGCCTACAACCACACGCAGGAGAAAGAGACAGGCCTGCATTCCTGCGGCTCTCCTCAAAGGGAAGGAATTCCCCCGTCCCCAAAAAATAACACATGCACCTCCATAACATCCCAGGAATGTTTTAATATCTGCCAGAATGCACAAAGTCGAAGATTTGTACAGAAAATGCATTGAGTCCAACTTAAAGTGACAGGACGGTATGTTGTGGTTTGGGGAAGCTCAGGACTTTACATAGGCTTGTGCAGATAGTGATGAGTGTGAGAACATGAGACGTACAGTATACTGTAGCTTTCATTAACCCGGCTCAGCTGTATTATCCATCGCAGGGCCTGAGGTAGTAGAAGTGCCACTTCCTTGTTAAATGACTCGTGTCCACCATCTACTGCAGATTATTGGGCTTTCTTCTGCTTTTTAACTCTTTGTTAACTCGTTTTAAAAGGACAGTTCTCATATAAATGTACACTACCGCTGAGAACTGCGGTGTTTAGTTTGATGAAAAATATAGTAAATAAAAAAAACATAATATAGCAAGATACTGCAATTTAAAACATATTTCTATTCCAATATACAGGAAAATGTCATTTAATCATATGATGCAAAGCTGAAATTTCTGCATCAATACTTCAGTCTTCAGTGTCACATGATCCTTCAGACATTATTCTAATATGCTGATTTGGAGCAACTGTTTTCCTGTTGCAAATTCTGTCATAATTTACTCAAACCTTTAAATGACTGATATTATAGATTAATAAATCACTTATAAAAACTATATACAACTAAAATATGACAACAAAAGACAAGATATACCAAGATTGATAAATGTTTTTGAGGCTCACAAAAACTGGAAAAGAGCGACTAGCACATTCTTTAAAATTTCTCATTTTGTGTTCCACATCTTTGGGTGAACTATTCCTTTAACTAGTTTTGTTTTCCATTTCTACCAAAGTTGTGTTATTGATTTCTCTTCTTCTTCACTTTTCCATTGTTTTTTTTTCTCTCCTCGCCTAACATTCCTTCGATGTCCATCTTTTATTCATACTTGGCCTTCATGCTTCCCTCACTCTGTGGTTAATGTGATCTGAGCCAGTATCTTCAGACACAGATTGCAGTATATCTGTGAGCACAACCACGTCCATATGTCTCCCACCCTAACCCTCTCTTGCTCAATGTCTTTGGTCCATGTGGTTTGAACCCCAATCATTCATTCTGAACTTGCAGATTAAGCTCCAAGGCAAAAAGCCGCTGTCCAGTGGTCTCAAAGCTTTGGACACAGAATGGATTTACTTCCATGTACAAAAATAATGGCAAGATGCTGTCTTCATTAACAAAGCAGAGCTTAAAATGCTCTTTAGAAATGACACGCCTACATTAATGTTAAAAACCGTGTGTGCATTTTGAATTAGTCGGGTTGTAAATGACATATTATGGTTTTATAAATATAAAAAGATAAAAACGAAAAAACAAAAAAGAGAGAAGCATTTCTATCTGGCTTTCCAGTTAAAACACCCTAAAAACAAGATTTACTTGAAAAAATTGTCATAATAGATAATATAATAATTTTACTGTAATTTAAATTTTTACTATATTTTTACCACAAAAAATAATGTATTTTTTGATATTTGTTTCTCTAAAACAAGACAAAGCACAAATAAAAAAAGCAACAACAGCCCAATATTTGTACTTTCTGATAATACAAAAACTAAAATTATTGCACGTTCCAATGATTTAGATATCACTGAATAAACAAAAGTGCTGCAAAACTTCAAACTCTTGAATAAATTCACTGATGTTTAACTTCATTGATGACTGGTTGATGTTTAAATGTGACTAATTACAATCTCATTGGTCATTAAAACTGACGGTTAGTCATGCATAAGTTCATTTAGATCATCCTGCAGTGTAGTTAGGGTAAGTCAATAGAGAAAAGTGAAGTGCTCTGATGATGCTTAAAATGTTTAAAGGATACTATCTCTTACCTTTGTGCTCCACAATTTTACAGTCCAGTCAAAAGAAGAGGTGACAAAAAGGTGGGAGAAATCGACAGGGCCCACAGCACTGTGACAACTGATGCCTGTCACTGGCCCCTGATGGCCCTCAAACATCTCACAGATGCCAGCTTTACTGTGAAGCAAGACAAAGCCATCAATAATAACAACAGTTCTGATGTTTTTAATAAAATTTGATATTGAATAAGAATTCTAATATTTTCCACGAGAGTTTTGTAACAATAATTATTAAAGTGATTTTAGAATTAAACTGCTTTACATGACATTAAATTAATACATTAATAAAAATTATGTCAAATAAATGTATGTAACTTTATATTCATCAAAAAATCCTGAAAAATATATACCACATATATTCCAAACACTATATTCCAAAATTCAGGGTGAGTGGGAAATATTTTCAGTGGGAGGAAAACTTATTTTAAATGTTCTGCATTCTCTCAAAAAAACTTTTGCATTCCCTCAAATAACGTTTGCGTTCTCTCGCAAAGATATTTGAACGGTTTTGGGACATCCTATGCTTAATGTGGCTTAATGTTTCAAAAGATTGACACTGGAGGATCAAATTGGATAATAATAATTACAGATAAAATTATTATGCTAATATTAATAACCATACAAAAATATTATCAAATAATGCAGAACAGCCCAGAATATTTAAGAATAAATATTAAAAGAATAATTTACCCCAAAAATTAATAAAATTCTGTATAGATATTTTGAAGAAAGTTTGAACCAGACTGTTTTGGGTCACCATTGACTCCCATAGTATTTTTCTTCCTACTATGGAGGTCAATGGTGACCCAAAACATAACATAATAAATGATGACAGAATTTCATTTTTGGGTGAATACGGTGATTTAAAAATACTTAATCTGTTTACAGTTTATATTACATACAGAAAAGCAGTTTTTACAACTAATAAATATAAGAAATGTTACTAGCGAAACAATTCAGCATATTAACATAATCTCTGTAGGATCTTTCATAAACATTCAAAAATACTACCGACCCCAAACTTCAAGATGGTACATGCTTTTCCAAATATTTTGATCAGAAAGCCAACAACCAAGTTTAAAAACCTTGTTTTGATTGACAGGTGAGTAGAAAGTTCAGGACGCATATGTTTCTGACTACCTATGAATGGTTTGGACCCCAGTCAATACTGTATTTGTGTGTCCATGCCACTCACCTGCCGTGTCTGGACGCTGTATACACTGTTCCCTCCTCACTGCCAACAATATAATTATTGACGTCTCCAGTGGGGAAGGCCATCCCAGTCACAGCCACTGGCTTAGATTTGTTATATACAAGCTCCATGCTCTCCTACAACAGACACACATGGATTGAGCGATCAGATACAGCTTAAAGGATGCTGGTGTAGCGTCAGCACTGACCTGAGGCTGTGACAGCATATCAAGGCTCCAGGAGCACATCCGGCCGTCTGTGGACACTGTGATCAGGTTGTTGGCGTTCTGAGTGCCGACCACATTGACACAGTAGACAGGGTGCTTTGAGAAAAATACATTAACAGTATGTCATCTACAGTTGTCTGACAGGTGTGAGAAATTCAAAAAAGTGTTGTACATGGCTGGCAAACTTCCATGGATAAGCTATGAACTGAAAGTCTATATTGAGACAATACCTAGCTTGTGACCTAACCTGGCCTGAGCATCTGCCCTTCTGCAAATACAGTCGATTGTGTGAATCCATTATGTCGTTATTGCCGTCAATTTGATTTTTGTTTTTTATCAACAATGGTCTCTTTCAGACGGGACGGCGGTCGGGACATAGGCTTTCATTATTGAGGGCACGGGAGTTTAAACCCTCAGCATGTATGGCATTCAGGGGCCGTGTGTGTGGCAGCCGAGCACAATAAGGGTCTATGGACGTCTCTTTCCTCTGCTACTAGGCTGTACTGTCTTTATTGCATGACAAGGAGTTAGATGGGGCTCACTGAGCCTGACTGTGCTGACAGACTGAGTCTAGCCCTGGGTAGACGGTGGGCGGCCTTTTGCACAGAGAGAAGACGAGGTCAGGAAAATGTTGAAGAGTGATTGCTACCAGCATCACGTAATAATGTAAGTGTCTGGTTAAAGGCATTATGCACTCAAAATAAAAATGATGTCATCATTTAGTTAACCTTTATGATTTTCTTTGTTTCCATGGATCACAAAAGGTGTTTTAAAGTATGTTCATGCTGCTCTCTTCCAGTCAATAAAAGTAAATGGGAATCAAAATAGACAAAAAAGTGTTATCATATGTGACCCTGGACCACAAAACCTGTCAATGCATAAATAAATGAATAAATAAGTTTTCCATTTTACAATATTTGTATGTAATATGTTTATAATATTTGGCAGAGATACAACTATTTGAAAATCTGGAATCTAAGGATGCAAAAAAAATCTAAATATATAGAAAATTGTCTTTAAAGTTGTCCAAATAAAGTCCTTAGCAATGCATATCACTAATAATTATATATATTTTTATGTTAGGAAAAGTATATGACATCTTAATGGAACATGATCTTTACTAAATATCCTAGTGATTTTGGCGTAAAAGAAACTAGCTATAATTTTAATTAGTTTAATTAATTTAATTAATTTATAATTTTAATTATATATAATAATTTTTACTTTACTTTTTACTTTATAATAAATTTTATTGTTGACTATTTCTACAAATATACCCATGCTACTTGTGACTGGTTTTGTGGTCCCGGGTCACATATAGTATTACAAATTAGCATTCTTTAAAAAAAAAAAGAGTATGAGTACTTATGATGTAAATAATATACTTTAAAGGAATACAGTTAAGTGTGAACTGAATGTAATGTTTTCATACTCTTAAACGGATTAGATGCAAATAAACTGAAATGTAAAAAAACAATTGATATTAAATGCAATTAGTTAACCTTAAGAGTGCTTTTTGACCCACTTAATATAGTAAAATTTAAGCATATCTTTTGCATTTTATAATTTTTTTAATGTAATAAACATGCATTGTTTTTGTATCTAATTTGACTTATTATTTAACATTTGCAATAATGAAGCAGCAATTTAGTGCATTTAAAATATTACTTTTAAATAATAATAATAAACAAAAAATACAATTATAATCAAGTACTTTAAAAGTATTTTAGTGTGTTAGTCCACACATTTATTCAAATGTACTTTAAAGTGACCCTTTTATTTGGTCATTATTAAGTGCACTGATTAAAAGTGTAATTATGTATGTTAAAAACAGTCATGAAAGTACTAAAAAAGATGCCTTTTTTATTCTTAATACAGTACTCTTTTAAATGTGACCCTGGACCACAAAACCAGTGTTAAGTCGCTGGGCTATATTTGTTGCATAGCCAAAAATGGGTCAAAATTATTGATTTTTCTTTTTTGCCAAAAATCCTTAGGATAGTAAGTAAACATCATGTTCCATGAGGGTATTTAGTCAGTTTCTTACCGAAAATATATTAAAACTTAATTTTTGATTGGTAATATGCATTGATAAGATCTTCATTTGGATGATTTTAAAGGTGATTTTCTCAGCATTTTGATTTTTCTCTACCCTCAGATTCCAGATTTTCATATAGTTGTATCTCGGTCAAATATTGCCCTATCCACCCAAATCATACATCAATGGGATGCTCATTTATTCAGCTTTCAGATCATGCATAAATCTTAATTTCGGAAAATTAACACTTACGACTGTTTTTTTTGTCCAGGGTCACAAATATACATGTAAGATTTGAAGTACACTACAAGTGAACATTCAGTACGTAGCACCTACAGTTGCAGATGTGCAACACGCTTTTTTGAGGGGCATGGACAAAAAAGTAAAATGGCTTCCACAATTTTTTTTGTACATTTCATTACCTGTATATCCCATAGTTGTGAATACGCAAAGGAAGTGTTTCTATCTGTCACCTGATGTTGTAACTGCAGATTTCAAAATGGCTTCCTTTATGTCAA
>JAUCNO010001174.1:172125-183151 GCA_032353835.1 Enteromius viviparus | reverse complement strand
GGGTGGTTGTGTACACACACTCCCAACACACATTTCAGTCCAAACAGCTTGAAAAAGTGCATGTACCACCGTATGAACCCTTTAAGAGGTTAATCACCATTTGGCTTTGGGAAAGCAGTGATAAGAATTGGATCAGTACATACCTGTCAGTGCTTTGCACCTCCTTTAGCCAGTCAACTACATTGACTTTTCTGTTTAAAGGAAACAATGCACAGTATTACATAATGTGTGGTGCACTTTGGCTGTGTTTCAGATAGGGCTGGGTATTAGTACAATTAAATTCTAATCTCATTCAGTATACAATTTTGTTTAATTGGAAATAGTGGTATTTAAGTTGGATTTAAGTCAGTCTACAAATAAAGCCAAAATATTTGTTTACTCTCCAAAAACAGGTATGCGCAGAGTTTGATGGAGCTTGTTGACTTTTTGGAAAAAGACCCTGATGACAAAAAAATCCTCACTAAGTAAGCATTCTGGGAAATCCAGTCATTAATCTTGCTCATGTTTAGCTCATGTTTAATGCAGCGGCAGCTTGACCTCTAATAATATGTTTCGCTGAATGGTGTCTTAGATTTACAGAAACGCTGATCAATGTCAGGAACAGGCACAACAATGTGGTCCCCACCATGGCACAGGGAGTGCTGGAGTACAAGGAGGCCTTTGGCGTGGATCCCGTGACCAATCAGAATGTCCAGTATTTCTTGGACCGCTTCTACATGAGCCGAATCTCCACACGCATGCTGATGAATCAGCACAGTAAGTGTTCAGGACATGTATTTAAACCCTGGCCAAGCAGCATGGATGTTTCTGTTTCAGCTGAAACAATAGATTAACCATCTGCTGATAATGTAATGTATTATAGCTTCAAAACTAATCAATAAAAAAAGGACAATTCTATTATGTTTTAGTCATTTTTAGGCTATATCTTGCACAGCACGAAAAATAGATATTAATTTCGTAACCAATTTAACAGTACTATTGAGTTAATCAATTTTAAGTGAGCCTTAAATGATGGCAAATTAAACACAAAAAAGGGAAAATAACTGAATGCAGTTAAATATGTACCATTGACTTATACACTACTATTCATAAGAGCTGTATTATTTCAGTTAAAGTCATTTTTAACATTATAAATGTTTTTACGGCCACTTTTGATTAATTTAATGTGCCCTTCCCTAATAAAAATATGCATTTCTTTTAAAAAGATACTCACTAAGTGTAGATCCATTGTTTTCCAATACAGTTAATATGCAATCATTAAATATGCAAAGAACAAATTTAGTACCCATATATCCTGCTTATTTTATGCTGTTTATTTTAGCGTTAATCTTTGATGGCAGCACCAATCCAGCCCACCCCAAACACATTGGCAGTATTGACCCAAACTGTGATGTTGTGGAGGTTGTAAAAGGTAATTAACTATGTTTCTGGCCTGTGTAACACTTTTATTTATTCTGTCAAAGAAAGCCAATAAAGTGTGTGTGTAATGGACACTGTAGGCCCTAGATTGGCAGACTTACATTGCGTCTCACACTTTCTCTCTCTAGATGCCTATGAGAGTTCCAAGATGCTATGTGATCAGTACTACTTAACCTCTCCCGAAGTGGAAATCAAACAAGTGAACTGTAAGAAGTTTTGTGTGTCCTTTTCATGGAAAAAATCTAAAGTGTAGAGCTCTCTACAGTCTTTTTTACACTTATTAGCTTATCTAATGCTTCTTAATGTCTTGATGATTCCATGTTAGCCTGCAGTTGTATGACAGTGTGTGATGGTGCCAACAAAATGTGATGGGTGGGGATTATGGGTATGATGTGGAATACCACATTCTTGTCCTGCATGCAGTAAAACTTGCCCAGACTCTTTAGTGTGTAATTAATGCTTTTAGTTTATATAGCTTCTAGTTATATATACCAAGCATGACCTGAAATTCAACTTTGACCATAAAAAAAAATCCCAGCTAGGGTGTATTAAATTCACCATTAGTGAGAATAAACACATTTACAATGTTACAAAACATTTCTATTTTAAATAATATCATACCTGCAAACTTGTGGCTTTTCGGCGACAATCGCCTTTTTCATTTTCAATTGGGTCATTCACGTGAATCGTGAAGAACCGGAGAGTTTTTTTTGGAGGGGTGTGGTGGGGTCAATGTGGGCCGGTCGGAATCTCAACTGAGCTCACCCCTGTCAAGAGAGGGAGGTGTATGGTGGCAAATCCATGCCATAAATAAGCGAGCGCACCTCTGATGCTGGGGTACGCGTAAATCATATCCGCGAGAGGAAAACAGATCTACACGCGAGGAAACGGGAGCCCGCAAGATAATTTCAAACTCTCGCGCGCATGACATGTCATCTGCGGGCACGCAATCATTCCTGTGCTCGACCTTCTCTCACCTGCTCACGCTAACACTTTCATTTTTGTCAGTCGTGGGGCGGGGCTTGCTGTTTTAGTTGTAATCTCAAATGTCATTAGTTATTTCTCTTTTCCGGAAAAAAAATTCTCTTTTTTTATAAGATGATTCATTCACTTGACTTCAGACATGGCATTGGACCATATGTTAATTATTGTTTCATTAGCTTGTTTTATTAAACAATACACTGCCGCTTTTTTTCTCTGATGAGTTTGCAGGTCTGATATATGCTGTACACATTTTTTTAAGAATCCTTAAAAAAGAAATTCTATGGTTCTCACAAAAATACTGAGCAGCTCAACGGTTTTCAAAATTAATAATAATAAAAGAAATGTTTCGTGAGCAGCAAATCAGCTTATCAGAATGATTTCTGAAGGATCTGAAAAAGTTAAATCTGATGTAAATTTAGCTTTGCCTTCACAGGAATAAATTACATTTAAACAATTTTAATACAGAAAACTGTTATTTTCCAATTTTCAAAATCATGAAATAAAACTTATAGAGCCCAAAACATGTGAACGGCAGTCTAACTGTAATGTACATTTACAGTAGAATAAGATGCGTAATGTGGATCGAAAGTAATAAATAAATGCACAGTAAATGTGAATTGTTTTTATGAGAAAGTTTAACTATTATTTAACCGCATTTAGTAAGTTGTTAAATCACTTATCAGTATAAACAGAAATAGCACTTTATAATCTTATCATTTTGTGTCTATGGAGAAATGGATGATAGGAACAGCACTGTGTACTTAGTTACATAATGTGAAAATGTTGGCATGATCTCAGGTTTTATCTCTTAGTCATGTAAATAGCAGTGTACTA
Source organism: Enteromius viviparus (assembly GCA_032353835.1). Classification (NCBI taxonomy): domain Eukaryota; kingdom Metazoa; phylum Chordata; class Actinopteri; order Cypriniformes; family Cyprinidae; genus Enteromius; species Enteromius viviparus. The sequence goes on along the minus strand of JAUCNO010001174.1, from coordinate 179,914 downwards.
TTGTGTCAAGCAAAGAGAACCTACAAGGTTGAATGACCACCGTTACTGTGTTTTTTTTACCAACACATAGTAACAAATTAGCCAGCATAACCTCTATCATGTGCTTCATACCTGACTAGACTGGGCAACATGCCAGTGTTGATTTCATCATTGCATTATTAAAATAACAAATTCATGTGGGCCCGCAGGTTATGACCTTGTTTTCTGGATTACCCAACTGTTACTGTATTGTTGTTTTTACAGTTAAAGGACCCAGTGACCCTGTACATATAGTTTATGTGCCTTCTCATCTGTACCACATGCTCTTTGAGCTCTTCAAGGTACTTGAATCACTTTATAGTAGCTATAGCCTACACAATGATAGTCGAATATAAAAAAATCCATTTGAGAGACTTATTTTCTTCTGCAGAACACAAAGTGTTGATACATCGCATGCACAAAACAAGAATATGTTTAGGTGTAAATTAGAATTAAGAGTTTGATTGTCAGTGATTAGTGACTAAAACATTGTCTGGTCTTTTTTTCTAGTCCTTATATAAGGATTCAGAAGACTTTGAATATAGTGAATAAGAGTATGGACCGCTCAGTGATGCGTTTTGTTAGTTTTTATTTTATGGAAAAGATCTGCATTGACATTCAGCTAAATGTTTCCTTTTGTGTTCCACAGAAGTAAGAAGTCAAGTGAGTCTGAATTTACTTAACAGTCAAGCATTCGATGATAATGTGTTATTTTTCTTCTCTGTGACAGAATGCAATGAGAGCAACTGTGGAAACCCACGAGACCAGCCTACATCTCCCACCAATCAAAGTGAGAGTTTCTCTAGGAAGTGAAGATTTGACTATAAAGGTGAGTCTTTTTTAACACCTCAGATGTAACGGGTCAGCAAAAGTTGAATATTTTGTCTCTGTTTTAACTTACTAAGAGCAGTGAGAGCTAAAACATGTTTATAATGACTCTTGTGGCATATTAGATGTCTGACAAAGGAGGTGGGGTTCCTTTGAGGAAAATCGAAAGGCTTTTCAGCTACATGTATTCAACTGCACCCAGTCCTGTGGCTGAAAACAGCCGTAATGCTCCGCTGGTAAGAACCTAGGCTATACTGCTGATTGCCTTTGTTGTGCAATGATACCACATAGTAAATCTTTGATCCACGGTTATGCTTTCAAGTAAACCGTGAGCTTACAGAGTATTAGATTAGCATAATTACCAACATTAAGGTTCATTGATTGCACCAGATTAGTTTTGTAATGCAGTTGTAATGTTTTCTCTGACATTCATACTATACCTCTCTTTCGTTTCAGGCGGGCTTTGGCTATGGTCTTCCTATTTCCCGCCTTTATGCCAAGTACTTCCAGGGAGATCTGCAGCTCTACTCTATGGAGGGATACGGCACGTCGGCAGTCATATACCTAAAGGTAGCACTACCTACTGAACTGCCTCACTGTTTACTACTTACGTAGGAAGCGTTCTCATAAGTGACTGATTTAAACCTGTACGACTTTCTTCTGCAAACCACAAAAGATGATATTTTACAGAATGCTGGTAACCAAATGGTTCTGGTTTCCATGGACATTCCATTTTTCGTCCAGTCATTGAAAGTCAGTTGGAACTTGCCATTTCTATTGGATGCGTACCTGACAGGATTTCTATGTTGCCTAAATATCCAGATTTTGGCTGTTTGCACTGTGCAGATCGATCGCTGTATGACATTAACAAGAGCTTTACACAGAGCCATAGATCACTGACAAGCTACACAATATAGTGTTGAGTTTCGTGGGTGCCCTACTATAAGTATTACTGCATTTTTAGAATTTACTTTCACATTTAGTCATTTTATCCAAAGCGAGTTACTCTTGGGGAATACCTAAAGCGATTCATCTGAAAGAGGCAAACAGACAGAGGAAGTGCTATTAATAGTCTCAAGCATTGTTCAGTTTGCATGAAATACTTCACCAATTCATAAATCTATTTGTTTTCCCCTTTCTTTTATAACAGGCCTTATCCACTGAATCAATAGAAAGACTTCCTGTCTTCAACAAGTCAGCCTTAAGGCATTATCAAACGAGCATGGAGGCAGACGACTGGTGCATCCCAAGCAGCGAGCCCAAGAAACTGGGAAAGTACGAGTACAGTGTTTGAGAGCAATGAGAAGCTCATACGATACACGTAAGGACCGAACAGGACAAATTGAAGCGGAGTTCATTTGAGTTACCGTCTATGTGACTGTTGAGGTATTTCAGACGCGTGGTTTTATCAAAGGGTTGATAATTGACTTTATGAATATTACAGTCTGTACAACAAGGGCATTTTTGTCTTCCACAGCTCACATTGCTTTTAATACACCATGTACTGCATTTGAGGTGCCAACTCTTTCCTTTAGAGTTTCACAGGACAGTGTTCTTCTGTGATGTCAGAGACTTCAGTCGAATGTACTGAACTTACTGGGTTTTTGAGCATTTATTGATTCCTTCACATTACCACAGATTCTATAAGTGTGTTTTAGAGTATGTGAACGTGTGTTTTAGTCTGTGGGGGCCAATTTACCAGCTTTGTGTGAGTTATAGCGTGTATTTCATGTAGAACACACAAGCATCTGTAAGTAACCAAGGCTTTAAATGTTTCCTTGGTTAAAAAAGCATTCACAGTGCAAATATTGGGATGACCACAGTTGTGTTTTGCTTGACTGTGATCTTGAAATGTTCCTCTAACAGTTGGACCTACTGTCTAACACTCCATTTAGTTTTGAGTGTAAAAATGTAATGCTATCAACATGCAAGAGTTATTTTACTGACCTTTAAACATATATTTTTTATCTAATATGTAGTAGTAATAGATTGTGTCAGAAGAAACGGACAAAGTAAGTTTGGACCCAGGTTTGTGCTTTTTGCTCTGTGTGAAGCTTTTTATGACCACAAACATTAATGTGACAACAGCTTCTTGCTGAACATTTCAGGTATTCTGTATGAACAAAAAATGACATGTAGCTCTATTTGATTCGATTTGATGCATGAAAACACTGAAGAGGCAATATATTCGTTATTTTCATTTGCGTATAAATGAAAAAGAAGGCTTGTTTTTAAATATATTATCTCAGGATTGTGCTGATTTGCCTTTTTAGTTTCGTCTGTTTTTGTTTAGTTTTGTTTTAATTTTACTGTAATATTTGCAAAGTTGGCTTTTTGGAAGCAATGTGAAGGGCCTGTATGAATTTTAAGGGAACTCAAGTGGCAGCAGCTGCTTTGTTTCGAGGGACGCTCATCGAACTCTGGGTGGGTTTCAGCTGCTAGCAGTTAGCTCTGCTGATATGTATTTGCCTTGTTCAGAGATGGAAGTATTTAGATGACCTCAATAGATTATTTGCACATTTCAAGCTATAATCAAGAACTGACATGTTGATGTTATCCATTCATACCTCATAAGCTTCATTAGCAGTCACTGAGAGCTTGATATACACATTATCATGAAATCACACCTGCTTCTAGACGTGTTCTAGATACACAATCCTGTATTCACTAAGAAGCAACTGTGTTAATGGATGTTCTGTACTATTCATGAAACTCACTCATGAGGTGAGAGAGTGCCATTTTCTGTACTATTAAAACAATAAATGAAGAAATAAACTTCCTTTTGTGTCTTTTCAACAACAACAAAATTACAATTTTCATATAGAACAGCTTGGATGTTCTTCTAAATTACTGCTTTTGTCTTGTACACAATAATGTTAGTCTAACATTATGTTCGCCCCTAAAATGATGCATGTTTACATAAACGTGACGTTATGTCTCTATATGAACATGTGTTTTCACTGACGCAGGATCAGCACATTAAACACGTTTTAAGTGACTCAGCCTATTTACAGCCACTACACACTCGTTCCCAGAACACACTTTGCGTGTAAATATTAAGTTTGTACTTACAGCAGGTGGTTGATGTGATTTTCTAGGCGCAAATGTATTTATATTTTAATTCAAAGTAAATGGAGTCGAGGAGTCGATTCCAAAAAAACCGGAACCGAACACCCCTACAAAGCAATATTACGGACAAAGAAGTTGCAGCCTCCACAAGTGTGCTCTATACCACTCCATACTATATTCTTTAAGCCACCTCTTAGCTTTAAAGAATACATTTTGTCGTCCCTCTTAATAACATCTTTTTTAAGTCAAAGTTAGAATTGAAAACCAACCTTGTACACTTGTCCATATGTACCATTTCCAACCACTTCGACTAGTTCAAAAATCCCGGCTGGGTCCTAGAGTAAAACAAAAGGTAAGAATAAAAACTGCAGAAGTATGTAAATATAAAACAAAACAAAACCATGGATTTAAACAAATAAAGCTCTACATGCTGTGTGTTTAACGCGTATGCTGAGTTCAAACAAAGGAAAGATCGAAACTCTTAAACGATGGCCATTCCACATAACGTGAATAAATACTATGGTTTAAACGCTTCCTACCGTTTACACAAAGACTACGATACGTTTGTAGATTCTGAAATCATGGGTATCGACTGCAAAAGACAATGCAAACACGCTAATGTAGTCGCTACAGGCTACTTACCCTTAGTGAAGAAAGGTCTATGTCTACTAGACTTTTAGCTGGAGAGTCGTTCGCCATTTTTCATTGGTATATGTGCTGTAACAATACTCTTCTGTTCCACTGTCGACCCTAACTTCATGCCTGTGTCCTTCTTGTTTATTATAGCAACATTTCTCTAGTGCAGGGCACACGCTGACAATTCATGATGAGTTGGATAGGATTAGGGCAGGAGCTCTCTGTGCCCTGCAGGAATGTCCGATTCGCCAATGAATCATTTTAAATGGTTCTTTTTTAGGAGTCTATAGAACCGATCGCAATCCTTTTCTAAATCATCCTACTGTACAATAACTTACATGAATTTGTTTTGTATTCAAACTGTGACGTGAGAACAATTTTCTTTATACTTATAATAGTGTAAATTAATACTATTCATATTTAACATAGCTGAGATAACATTACGTCCATAATAACAGGATCAATACATTTAAAAAATAAGTAAAAAATAAAAAATAATAAACAGCTTTTTACTCAGCCGTACCAACTAACAAATTAAAGTAAACTGCTATAAAATATACTTTCGATAGCTCAAAAGAATAGGCGGGTCAGTTTGTGAACCGCTTAAAAAAACAAAAACAAGAACGAACCGATTCATTGATTCTCTAAAGTGAATCTAGCTAAATACAGGAAGTCGGTGTCGTGAGAATTCGGGTCCTCCCTCGAAATAGAGTTGAAATTAACTTTACACAAAGCACACACAAACTATTTAAACCGTTTTTTGATCAAATGTTAATAACAAAAATGAAACAAATAATAATAATTTAAATATAATATTTTAACTGAATTATAAGATTGTTGAGAATATGTAGCCTGTTTTCTGTTTTTGAAGTAATGTTACAGACAATGACTGTATTTAGTATACAGTATAAGTAATGCACATAACGTACATCACTGAGGCAGTTTCATTTCAGAAATGTAACAGACAGTTTTATAATGATTACATTTTTGAGACACCCTCATATGTGACCAACAAATGCAACCTATGGAGGGCCAGTTTTTCAAAATGGCACTCAAAATGATAAATTGTTGACTTATTAGAAGAAGCTCTGTTGCAGATCTTAATTATTAGTGTTAACTTTTACTGGTTGATAGACTTGAATAATACACCAATAACAGTCATTCTAAAATGGCTGTCTAAACTGACTCTCCTTTACTCATGTTTGTTTGCCCTGCCCTTTGCTGTGAATCCGTCAACCAGCTGTCATGAGAAATATATTCTCACAACTCCTACACAATCACTTTATAATATATATACATATAAGCGAAAGGTAAGAATGAAAACTGTGAAAGTATGTAAATTTAAATGAAACCAAAACAAACAATGGATTTAACAAATGAACTCTACGTGCTATGCGTTTAAAACCTATGCTAGTGGAGTTCAAACAAATAAAGGATCAAAATTGTTAACCGATGATCTGATATATGCTGTTAAACTATTTTATCATGACCATTATTGTATAGTTACCTTAAACACTAACATAGCATAGGTAGCAGATAGCCAGATGGCTTAGTTTATCCACTCTGGATTTGTACTTCCCCATCTGACATAATACAAATCCACCCCTTTGGTAGCTGCACGTATTATGTAGTTAATTTCAAATGAATAAACATAAACTACAGTTGTGTGGTGGAGTTAAATGTGATCTTCTGTGACATATGTTTCAACCCGCTTCCTCAGTCAAAATCAAGAGATTAAGAGTCTACCCATATAGGGGTCTGCCTCCATTTTACGAAGTGAATCATACTTAAAAATAATGGTGGGCAATTCCCAGAGGAGAAGTGCTTAGGGAAGTTCATGAGTTTATGTTTACAAGTGAAGTGGAATGCAGCACAGTCAGTGGGGGTATAGAGTCCTTCCAAGTCACACCCATTTCATTCTTTCTGATCCTATGCAGTTGAGTTGATCACTGAGCCCTTAGCAAGGCAATTTGCCAGTAAGCATAGTCAGCATTAATGCTGATCCAGTTCCCAGATGGGCATCAGGCAAATTAAAATCTGTAGAGCAATGGATAACCAGATATTACTGTTTTTTTTATTTAGTTTTTATGCTTTGTTGGTCAAGAGTTAGGTTGGGCTTAGTCCTTTTTGTATCTTAAATTATACTTTTTAATTTTTTAGGGCTGGGACTCAATTTAAAAAATGTATCTAATTAATTACAGGCTTTGTAATTTATTAATCTAAATGAATTTAACGTGTTATTTTTCAGAAATTTATTAATCTAAATTAACGCATTAAAGTCCTGGCCCTAAAATTTTTAAATTGCTTCATATTGTTTTCTTACCAATTATAAATACTGGCTTAGAAAATATGTATATTAACTGCTGTGAACTAAATGTTTCTTAAACTTTTAATTTGTAAAAACGTAAATCTAGAATGTGAAAATTGACATACATGAAAATGTTCTTGCATCATTTCTGAATCCTTCTCCAAAACACACCTTTCTGTAAAATGGTAAGACACTGATTCGATGTTATAAGCTTCTTTGAATATGGCAAAACATCATTGTTGCCAACAGCTTTCAGTCGGTGCATCTGTAGACTTGAATAAGACGAAAATAAGTATGAAAATGATGTATCATTCTGCTAAAGACTTAACCGTAAACCATTGTACACTGTTGAAAATCATTTACCTAAATTAATTTCCAGATTACAACAGCCTCCTCCTGTCACTCAAGTATCTTACACTGGTGATAAACAGAGTCAAACAGACTGTGAAGATAAGCAGATAAAAAATCTGTAACTGCTCATTACTTTTCACTGATCATGACTATGATTGGTTGTATTGAAGAGTTTAATGAATACTCAAGTAATTATTTTAAAGAATATAAAGACTGGGCTTTGCTCATCTGAACATTCTGTGAATGGGAGTCTATGGGAGTTTTATGTTTTTAATCTTCATTTTTAGGAAAACCGTAAGTCGGATCAGTCTAAAAACATATAGCAACTCGAGTCAGACCAGTCTGAAGATCTGGGCCGAGTCTGGAGTAGAATTTCCTCAAAAAAAGTTAGGAAAGTTTTTTCACTTAGAAAATTTTAGTAATTTCAATAGAATTCTCAAGTAAAAAATAAACATAAGTAACAGTAGCTTTAATTAGAAAATCTCAACTAAAGGGTAACACTTGATTAGTTAATGATGAACTAATCATTTACAAAACATAACTATGTGTTCATAAATAATTAATAAGTGATATATTAAT
>JAUCNO010001174.1:138967-164182 GCA_032353835.1 Enteromius viviparus | reverse complement strand
GTATGTATATATATATATATGTATGTATATGTATATATATATGTATGTATATGTATATGTATATATATATATATGATATTCAGTAGTTTCTTATATTGAACGTACACTATCATTCAAAAGTTTGGGGTCAGTTTTTTTTTTTTTTTATAAAAACTTGTATCCACCAAGGATACATAACATTGATCTAAAATCATCAGCAATTACATTTAAAATGTTACCAAGTATTACCATTTTTAAAAAAAGCTGGTCTTTAACACTTTCCACTCATTAAAGAATGTTGAAACAGCAGCTTGGTCAGTACCTGGATGGGAGAGGTGTTAGTAAGGCCAGCAGGGGGTGCTCACCATGTGGCCTGTATGAGTTCTAATGCCCCAGCATTGATGATGAGGATACTATACTATAAAAAAGCACTGTCTTTCGGATGAGACGTTAAACCAAGGCCCTCTCTGGCTCTCTGTTGTTTTTTAAAAATCCCAGGATGTCTTTCGAAAAGAGTAGAGGTGTGACATTGGCCTCTGGCCATCATGGCCTCCTTACAATCCTCATATCTACTGATTGGCTTCATCACTCTACAAGTAAGATGGTGTATGGTGGGAGTTCTGGTGCAATATCGCTGCTGTTGAATCATCCAGGTGGATGCCGCACACTAGTACCCCCTCAATATAAAGCGCTTTGAGTGCCTTGAAAAGCACTATATAAAATGTAAGAAATTATTATTATAATGATTTATGAAGAATCATGTGAAACTAAAGACTGAAATAATGACTGCTGAATATTCAGCTTCGCCGCCATAGGAAATTGATTTTTTTAATATATTAAAATAAATTTAAAAAAAAAATTAAGAACAATTTTTACAATGTTACTGCTTTTATAGAATTTTTATAAAATAAATGCAGGTTTGTGTCTTTTACATTCATTCAAACAATTCATACATCATCATCACACTATAAATGTTCTGTAAATTTAGATCTGACATCATCTTACCCCAAATCATGTCGTTTTTTGCCTGATTTCTCATCGTGACTTGCTGAAGAGCCTGTAGTAAAATCAGACAGAGACAAATAACAACATTTGAGGCCGTATTCATTCCCTCAAGTATCCCCCATCTTTTCTTTAGGGACTTTTCCTCATTGTGTCTCTCAGGCATTAACCATAATTCATTAGGACTGTAATTGAGCCCTAATCAGTTATTAATGGTTTGGTGTATCTACCCTCATTATCAGGTCCCTGCTGAGGCTGTGGGTGCCTGAGCCTGGCTTCTGTGGCACCAGCCACCCTCGAGGATTGAGGCCCAGAGCCCTACAGACGGCAACAGAAAGAAAAAGAACAATAAGTGGTTTCCTGTCTGTTTTTGCTGACCCAACAGTACTTCCTTCTATTTCTCTGCAGAGACATATTATGGCTATTACAGGCACTTACGTACAGCAGGGTTAGGATTCTGAGAGAGGAAACCCTATAAATAATGTTCTCTAACGAAAATATGCTAAATAGATAAAAACAGGCCTCAGGCAACAACAGTTTGCAACTTGATACCAAGACGACAATACATACTGTACAATAACGCATACTAGATTTAGTGTTTAGTGACGCTATCCCACCCAAGCACCAGTAATGGAAAATAAAAACTAATTCAGAATAAAGAAAATAAAGCACAACATAAAAGCATGTACTGTTACCGGAGTATTTTGTAACTATACAAAGCTGACATATTCTACATATACTTAAATTAAGCATGAGATTGACTTTCACTCTTTATCAGTGCATCAGTCTTAAATGTCCTCTGACTGAATGAGAGGTGTTTGGTGTGTGTGTGAAAGTGAGTCTCACCCTCTCGTTTCTCTCAGGGTGAGTTACACAGGTTCCTGTCAGCTCATCCAGTTCTAGTACACAAAACAGAACCATACAGTTACATAATGTAATATACACAGATGGCAAAACAGCATTTATATCATATATAAATAAATATTAATATAAAAATGTAACATACTTTTCTTAAATATATACTAGCATGTGTGTGTTTATGTACACATAATAAATATACCCAGTACACGCACATATATTAAATAAACTAAAACTTATATTTTGGATGTAATTAATTGTGATTAATCATTTGTACATACAGTACATATTTTTCCCCCCACTGAATAAATTAAAATGTAAAATGTATGTTATGCATATTGCAATTGTGAAAAAAAACAAGAAAAACTAAGAACGCTTTAAAATATTTACAACGTTCTACACTAAACACACCATGTAAACACAGTGCAGTGTAGAAAAAGTATGAATTTTTCTAATAATTCATAAAGCCTCTTGCAAACATGGAGCCCAAACGATGAAAAAACTCTTACATAATGCATTTAACATAAGAAAATACGCCTTCTGGCCCAGTCAGAGCTCTGATCTCGACTAGGACCTCAAGAGAGCGCTGCAAACCAGATATCCCATTAACTGGCTATGCTGAAAGAGGAATGGGGAAAAATTCCTCCTGACCATAGTGCGGTCCTGATCTCCAATTATGGGAATCGTTTGGTGGAGGTTTAGGGTGGGACAACAACCACTTTGTCCAACATCCTTTTATCATCCCTATAGTGAATATTGAACATAGTGTGTTCAATACATACATTAAATCAAATCATTTTATGCCTAAATTCACATTTTCATGCAAATATGGTTCTCACTGCTCATATAACTATGATAGGAGAAAATAAAACTGAAAAAAAGGACTGTAATCTACTTTCAAATATCAGGTACTTTGACTGATGAAAACAAATAATCCTACGACAGACTTCTGGCTAGTTTGCTTATATGATACAATGTCCTGTAGTGCCATATGCTATTTACAGATATTTGAAATGAAATGGGCTCTCGTTGGAAACAGGGCTGAAAGGTTTCCTGCAGAAGAGGCTTTCAGTGAACTGAGGCTGTCCCTGCAGCAGCACTTCCTCATAATCTGCCTCATTCAGTCACAATGCATCCAATCAGCTTTCCAGCGGTGTCCACTCTTATCACAGTGATCATAGCGGATTCAGAATAGGCAGATTTGAAGGGCCAGTGGCCCCATTACTATTGAGTGTGTGAGGTGTGAAGCATCAAGCGCCTGAGAAGAATGATGCTTCTTTAATTTCATTAACAAACCTCAGTTGTGTAGAGCTGCAAGATCAGAGTTCAAGATGAGAGAGGGTGGAGGGGCACTGGTGCAGAATGGAGTTTATTACAGAGAGATACTGTTACATAACAAGACGAAAGTACCATATTTTATTTGACACAAGTGAGGCTATGAGGAACAGAAATATGTTTTAATATGTCACACTGTTGTGTCCCTGAAAAGTGTTTGTTCAATTAATTATTATGATTATCATTATGATTATTAGTACTACCACTTTTATTTTTTTAAATTGTTACTATAAAATAAAGATAATACTACAATTATTTGTATAATTAGCTCATCATCATGACATAATATAATAAGTATAAACAAGTGTGTTGTTATTTAAAAAATAAATAATAATTATTTTTTTTTATTTCTCTCTCTCTCTCTCTATATATATATTTATATATTAGTATTTAAAAAATTGTATTATGCATGATGATAATAATGAGAATATAATATTATTTGATTATTATAATGCAAAATACAATAAATTTAAAATAAAATAAAAAACATATATAATAAAATGCATAATACTAATGAATAATTAGCACAATTTTATTATAATTTCAGATGGAGTTTGTACTCTACATGTAAATTTCCTGTAAATATTTTATGTTAACAATGCCTATTCAGTTCCCTCTTTAACAGCTTGTTATGTTTATTTCAATGAGGATAAAAAATAATTTAAACCAATATTTATCATATCACCACTGAATGCTGTGGCTTTAACTAAAAGCCAATAAATGATGGGTGTGTTTTATGCAGTGGATTTGAGATGTCCCCTCTGTAGTAGCTAAAAAAAATTGTCCTTTCCTCCTATCTTTTTGATAAGCACAGCTTTAACCGAGTCTGATAAGGAAATTTGTCTGGTATATTAATTGTTTCCTGTCATATTAAGATGATGCCCATCTGGTACCTGCATGGTGCTTCACCCTCAGCTATATCACTATTAATAGTTTAGGTGCAAAAAAGGCTGCTGTATAAAGTGTGTCCTGGTGCGTGAGAGTGTGAGGTCTGGTTTGAGGACACTTGTCAAACAGAAGACGAATGATGATTTTGGTAATTATTTAGCCAGTGGGTGAGAGTGTTGAAGTGTGTGTATGTGTGTTTTTGTGACACACCTCCTGCAGCAACACTTCTCCTTGGACACTGTAAGGCTGTCAGTCTCTTAGTCAGCTGGGCTCGACTCTCAGCGCTGTTGTTGTTATTGTTTACCTGGATGCCATTTTGCTTCATCAGCTGCATCAGCTCTGACTCCAGTGTAGCAATCTATACAAAACCACATGTGCTTTAGGTTTTATACAATACAGATATAGATTATACAGTATAAAATAACGTCCCAAAGTGCAGTAAAAACAGTAATATTGCTATATATTCTTACAATTTAATTTTTATAATTTTCCAATATATTTTATGTTATTAATAAAAATTTCAGCGACTATTTTGCCAGTCTTCAGAGTCACATGATCCTTCAGAAATTGTTTTGATATGATGATTTCCTGCTCAAGAATTATTTTTTCATTTGTGTGTGTGCAGATAATTACCCTAACTTGAAGACTCTGGATTTCTGCCAAATGATCTTTTTCCGCCTCCTCCAGCCTCTTCTTCTCTGCATCCTCCCTCTGAGCAAACTCCATCTCTCTGTAAGCAAGCAAAGACAGAGATTTGGCAAAAGGACAATAATGGTTGCTCATATTTGGTTGAGACGGGTTTGCATGGATCTACAGTATTATTCTGTTTCGAAGGGCTTCGAGAGCAGAGTACCTCATTATCAAGCAAATAACAAAAAACAAATCCATCAAACTACTGTCAACTGAGAGACTTCTCGTACAATGGAGTGCCATGACTGCTTACTCAGGCTTGTCGGCATGGATAGACAGCAACTCTGCAGTGAACTATGGCAATAATGCCTGAAGGGAAACCACAATTAAAGGCAGTCAGGCTTCAGAGAAGTGATCAGAGACAGAGATCAGCTTACACACGCTTTCAGGCTCGAACGCTGAGATTCTCAAGCCCTTCAGCCACACAGACATCATGAAGATTCAGTTCACAGTTATGTAATTGCAACATATTTTTACATTTTGTAACTTAAGTTGCATTTATCAATCTCAATATGCACTGCAACATGCCCAAAGTCCATCCTATATTGTGGACAAAGTGACATCAATGTTAATTGTGAACTCAGTTAAAAACTATATAAAATAGTTGTTTACACTGTCCAACTGTCCAGAATCCAAATTTTAACAGAGTCCAACTGAGTATTTATGTGCCAAAAACATTACTTCTGGGTTTGCACAGGTTTCAGAAATGTTTTTTTTTGGATCGTTGGTCTTCATGACGATGACAAACATATCGATGGGACTCCATATTATGGGCATTTCTCCATTTCTGCCCACACAGGCATGGACCAGAGAGAGCTAGATCATGGTTATCAACTCACTTTACTCGGCTGCACTGCACGTTACTCTCACGGGAAATAGCCCTGTGTTTCCAAAGAAGTGCATTTCTGGTTGTAAAGGAAAGACTTTTTTAAGCTTTACAAAAGAGCCCAGCGTTACGTGAATAGTGGATGCCCTTTGTTTTTCTGGAACAGCAAAGGAGTTTCACAAGTGAGTTTGTTGATGAACGTTTTATGAACAGGACCCAGTCCGACACTGTATTTGCACATTCTTTGATACTGAAGGATGGAGATGTCCCAGCTATTAAAAAGTTCCCGGTCATGATTCAGAATTGTATACAGTAAGTGAAATGGCATCAAATGTCTGTGTTTTGTTGGCAACCTTCACAGCACAACCCTCAGGGCTTTTTTCTGAGAGAATCGTAAAGCTGTATCTTTCTTTTTAAATATGATAAAACTAAACACTTTTGGAGATATGAAGGATGCAGTACTACTCTATGGGAACTTAAGATTAACATGAGACTGGGTGAAACTGGGTGCCCTGTTTAAAACATAATATAGTGCTGTTAGCTTAGGCCCAGTTTGTTTTTGTTTTAAAACATTGTTTTAAGATTTCAATTTCATTTCTACTTTCTATTCAAAGAAAAACAAACTTTATCACAGCTTCCACCAAAATCCTAAACAGCAAAACAAAAAAAAGTTTTTAATGGAAATAAATAATTACTATATATAGCTACAGTATAAGTATTTCCAATGTGGGTTGCCTTTAAGGTTCCTTGAAAGTTAGGATGCTACCTAACATGGCAGCTCCCTATGTAGGCAGCAGACAGAAAGGCAACAAACATGACCACATGCAGACCACAGCTACTTTAAAAAACTCAAAAGCTCTTTTACTGCCATTCAAGGTAATGAGCTCATTTTTGGTCTTTTGTGAAGAACAGCAACCATATAATCAAGATCCTTACCTGAAACGTAATTAGTATTCTCAATGAATTCTGCTACGTTTAAATGACATAGGTAAAGTGCACTTCGATCATCTCAGAATCTGTACCTCTGCTGGAAGTCCTTAATGAGCTTCTTGGCCTTGTTGTATTTTTTTTCCAGAGCCTGATACTGACTTTGGGCCTCCTTCAGATGCTCGTTGACTGTATGGCACAGCGTCTGAGCCTCAATCCAATAGCTCTCCAGTTTCAGCATCCTCTCTTTATTGTCCTCAATGCTTTGCTTGAGCTGTGTCTTCTCTCTCTCCCACCTTGCCTTTTCTTTTTCCACTGCAGCCAGCTAAATAGAGAAACCAGGATGGAGACACAGGGAGAAAATGAAGGTTAAAAGTCAACAGAGCATAACTATTTAAATGGGCATCCAAAACAACAAAGACAAAATAAAACCAACCTAACAGAAATGTTGCTGTGCATACTACTTTACACTGAATTACTGAATGAAAAATACATGTCAACATGTCTTCATATAAACTGGAGGAATATAAATAGATTTGTTCACACCACAAACAAAGTCAAATTCAGCTGTGCCTGTCTACACTGTCATTTTACAAGTGATGAAATCTGATGTTTGTTCAGGCAGTGCAGTCAATGTCCGGCGCATCTACACAGATTGCTATAATAATGATGTAAACGTCAGCACTATGCTAAATGATTGGCTCCGACAACAAGAGTACGCGTCAGTGTAGAAAGCTATAATTTGTGATTCTGCTCGTGTCTAACATGACATTTGCTACTGAATTCACAAGGTGCTTAAGAGAAGGTGATTTAAGCATTCATGCATATACAGTTCAAAACCGCTGACTCATTCACTATTCACTACAGACTGAACGCCACTAGCTCTGAGGAAAGTGTGAGTAAAAAAGAGGTATATTTGGAGATCAAGATGCTTGGTTAGCTGTTCAGACTAAGTCTGCTGTAACTAAAACATCAGATCAGAGCTAAAACTGAAAGTAAAGCTAATAAAATATTTTTTTTTGTAAAAGGAAGCTAAGATAAATCTGTAAATATTCAACAAAAACTAAAAGTTAAATTAGACACCAAGCCTTAGCATTCAAACCAAAAATAAGTGCTAAAACTACTCAAAGTAGAAATATTGTTCAAATAAAATAAATATGAAAAATATATATATAAATATAATAACTTTTAACAGTGTGTAATAGTAAATAATACTAAAATAACATTGATGTTTTTGCTGCCTGCTAAGGTCATATGGGTGCACCTTATTTTATTATAGGGTTAAGTATAAAACCTCTTAATAAAAGTTAGTCAATTCCAGTTAGGAAAAAGCTTTCTGTGATATTATCAGATACAGTAGCTTCTTACCTTGTTCTTGAGTTTCTGGATCTCAGCTTCAGTGACAGTGTGTTTAATCTGCAGCTGTAGACACAAAGGGATGAGAGAGAGTAGAAGAAAGATGAGTGGATGATCAAGGACTCCTCTCAAAGGAAACTGACCAGAGAGGCTCTCTCTGCGTGACAACTCTCTCTCTCTCTGCAAATCCAGAATCAAGTGAAAGAAGAGCAGAGAGCCAGCAGGAAATAAACCGAGGAATGAATAAGTTCTGGGATACAATATTTACACCATTTCTTCTAAAAGAATATAGTTTCTAATAAGCAGTAAATGATTTGGGTGACTTTGGTGTAAAGCTGCTTTGCAATGATATGTATCATGAAAAGGTCTTTACAAATAAATTTGAATTGAATTGAATGAAGATAAAATCATTTATTACAATTTACAGTTTATTACAATTTAACGGAGCATTGTAATACATTTTTGATCAAATTTGTTTATATTTGGCAGCATTTTTTACAGCCAATATGTTCAATATGTCGATTTCTTTCTCAAACATTATTATCAATGTTGAAAAACGGTTACTTAATATTTTGTGAAAACATGATTCCTAATTTGAAAACCTAAAAGATAAACTATTATTTCACATTAAGCTAAACAAACAAACAAACATATTTATCTGTATTTAGAAAGAAAATAAAACTGACAGCTGATATTTAGTTTGACCTCTTTAGGTTTTCTAAAAGTTAAGTACTTTCTTTCATTGATCCATTTGTTTTAAATGCATGCCCAAAAAAAAAAATGTTTACCTCTCGAAACTTCTGATAAAGTTTAGTGGCATCCAGTTCTGATGGCGAGATGATGTCCTCGTTTTCAGGTAAATCGAAAACCTCAATGGCCACATCTCTGTCTGTTTCCGTCTGGCCCGCCTCCTCCTCCTCCTCATCCGTGGCATACTCTCCTGTCTGGATACAGACACGCTGGAATAAACATCTGCACTGCATTTACTGGAGCAATCAATGTGAAGGGTTTCTATCTTTAATGGGCCAAACTATATTGCGTGTCTAGGACACTATACAGATACTAGACCATATCCTAAAAACAGATTTTTAGCTTTATATTAACTAGAATGCGTAGCCTCGATTTGCACAGCTCACTGACAAGTGCTATTACATTTTAAATGATTAAATTGGAAAACCACAGAAAAGTCAAAATAAATGAATAAATAAAACAAATCCTATTTCCCAAACAAAATTAAGAACCACGAGTCTTTTGACTTGAGCAAGTAAATGATGACCCCACAAGAACGGCCTAGCAATCATGTATCAAGGCTCCAGCAAACACACTGAACATCTGAGGGACTGTGTAGCAATACGTGCATAAAATCGAAAAAATTGGGTTTGTTTCTTAATGTGGTCCTCATATATGAAATACAATACTGTTTTGGTCTCTTATGCTAACTAGGCCGGCTTTTATATGATGAAAAATAAAGTAAAAGTAGTAATATTGTGAAAAATTATAAACATTTAAAATGCAAGTTTTATATTTTAATATATTATTAAATATCATTTATGTGATAGCAAAGCTTTTGTGGAAACCATGACAATTTTTTAGTTTTATATCTTCGTTTTTTCTGTTTTTCTGTATATATATTCTGTATATATATATTTACATGTGTGTGTGTGATCCTGGACCGCAGTCTTAAGTCGCTGGGGTATATTTGTAGTAGTAGCATATACATATATAAACACATACATATATATTAGCATACTGAGGCTGAACTTTGAAGGGTTTTGGTCTGTTATCTCTTCAAAATAAAAGCGATTCAGGCAGCATCTATTTCTCCTGCTTGCGTGTGGATCTGCCAGAGTTATTTTAGGTGGATGGATGTGCAGACACACACAGACAGGTTGGTTCTGCTTGGCTGGGGCTTGTATCTGGTTGCAGGGCAGGGCTGTTCCCTGTGAGGCCTTTTTTCCAGATCAAATTATTCTGCCTGGCGGGAGACCATATATAACCCTGCCCTACTGTACTGCTTTAACCTGAGTGGTCTCAAATTTGTCTCATTTGTGTCTTCTCATCTCTCTCTCTCTCGACCCACGTATTAAATGAGAGGACACAGAGCGTAGCACACAACAAGACTCCATATCATCAGCATGATATTACCTCTCTGATACTCTCAAGGGGCAAATTAGCTCATTTTGGAGTGTCACATTCAATTAGTATATGTGTCACCATCCTTTTAACATGCTGGTGGTTGCCGTACTGCACGTTTGAGAAAACTAATTGCAAGAAGGTCATATTCAGAAGCAGAGAGAGAACTTAAGTTACACTAGAAAATTTATGAATGTCACAGCATTAGGTAACAAAATAAGGGCTATTTACTTTATTTCTTATTATAGTAATACAATACAACTATATTTGTCCAAATAAATGAAAAACAAAACACAATTTTTTTAAATTAATTGTTCCAATGTAACATGAATTTGGGAGCATTATAATGTATGGAAAATATATAGATTTTATACATAATTTTCTAGGGATACATTTAACAGTTACGTGCTTTTAAAGATAAATTTTATGTGAACAGTAAATTTAAAGTAACTAAAAATGTAAAAAAAAATATTTGAATCTCAATACAATATTATCCAATGAGAATATGTATTATTTTTTAATTTTCAAAAATGACATTTACCAGAGTTTTCAATTATGTGATCAGTAGAACAGACTAATGTAAAATGTTGCTAGATAGACAGACAAATAATTATATTTAAATGGATTTTTAACAATTATATACAGGATAAGATTGTGTACGTTTGTGTTTACAAGTAATTGCAAAAATGGCTGATAAAATTAGGTTAAACAACAATCTATCAATATTTAGTTTTATATTACATAATCCTGTGAAATTCCTATATTTATAAATACAGCTACTGTGTGTCCATTCCATCACCACTAACCTTTCCGAACCTTTCTTGGATGTCCTTATAACCAGCATCCTGCAGGACCTGCTGTTTTAAGGCCATTTACTGCTGGCAGGCAGCTTGTGAATGGTTTTGGCAGCTGCTAATCCACAGCACTGCAGGATTTCAGGCAGTTTCACACCATTCTGCCTCAGTGAACTACACCTTCATTTTTTGAAGCCTCTCTTGCATGACACTGATATGACACATTTAAGCAGACGTTCACATGTGCTGCCGCTCAAGCACGCACACACAAACACCCATCCACCCACACGCAAACATGCAAATCTTTTAGCAGGGACTGCTACATTCATTACAATTCCTTACGGGCAGCCTGTCTGCTGGGAGAGGCCGCCTGTGCCAGAATTATAAAACAGTGCTGATCGCACAGCCATTTCAAGAGCACAGTCTGCATCCGAGTCGGCCGCTGCACAATATCCAGACGTTACCGCAGAGGAGGAACAAATAAAACCATGCGGGTGCATTAGAATGACATCAGCTAAATGCATAACTTGAGATTTTGATGCAATTTTGCTGCACACGCACCCAGTCGAAATGCTAATTTAGATTCTCACTGACAAATAATGAGAGGCAGTAAAACTTCCCTCTTGCATTAGTATGTGTGAGTCTTGCATCATTCTGCTGCATGAGAGACTATAATGCTAAATTGTCCGTGTCCTCCAAATCACAAGGTAGAAATTGCCTGGTCTACTGATGTAATTATCTCTGAATCGTAGCGGGCAATTAATTCAACTCTTTCTTCAGTCAGTCATAAGAGCTTTGGTATAGGATCCCACTGCTTTGACAGGCCTGCATGCATTATGGTAATGCACTGCTCTGAATCCTTTGAAAACAGATCGCAGCACAGTCACAGACCTGACAACAGACTTGTGGCCCTCTTGTTTGGAAAACCTGACTGCCCCCCGATCCACTAATGAGAACTGAGCAATAACTGCTTAGTGACCAGTAATATAACAAACCCCTTCAACTCTCCATGGAACATGAAGCTGCCACTGTGGGTGTTTTTCCATCAAAAGCTCTCAACAACCTTAGCACACCAATAAGAGTGCTGAAATATAATTTGTAACCAAGGAGAAATAGCATGCCAACGTTACATCATTATGTAGCAAGACTTAAAGGGCCTTAAAGACTTAAAGTTTCCCAGATAGGGATTAGATTAAGCCAGGACTAGACCTTTGCTAGTTTAGGACATTTAAGAATTTTTAGAAACATGCCTTACACAAATGCATTTTCTGTGAGCATTTTAAGACCAAACAATGGCAATAAGGTAATTTAAGATATCTCAGTGCAAGCCTTTTCCAGTTTAGACAGCTCTCAACATTTATTTTAATCTAGGACTAGTCTTAAACCCTGTTCGGGGAAACTGCCCCTAAGACTTTTTTTATTATGTACTAAGATTTTAGTTTGACAAAAAACAAAATATCAAGTGGGATATAATCAGTTTCACACTTTAAAATTGTTTAACTAAAGTCAAAAGAAAATTGTTAAATTATAAAATATATATATTTCTTTATTATATAAAATATAAATTATTAATCAAAGAAGTTAACATTAACATTTAATAAAGGTTAAAATAATAATAAAAATAAATTTAAGTAAACATGGATTAAAAACAATAAATAATCAAAATGATTTTATATATATATACACAGTATATATATATATATATATATATATATATAGACACACATTAATAATATACAGCAAAGAATTACATATATTAACGTTACGAATGATTAGTCTTACTTCACTTTAGATTTAGATTTTGATATTTATATTTCATTCATTCATTTTATATTTAATTCATTATATTTTTATATTTAACATTTCAACAGGAAGACTTAAACAGATGGAGCAACAAGTGTTTTTTTTTGGCACTTGAGGAACTATCCTATCTTTCCAGCTGCAAATTTAGAAAAATAAGATCGAATGTACAGTAGGACACTGTGAGAAGAAATGATTTAACCCATGTGTTAATACAGCAGAACTATGCAAGCCTACAGTTCATAGTATTAGTTTATTCACACTTTATTTTAAAGGTCCAAACCATTAACAATGAATTTTGCCAATTTGCTAATTAATAGTTAGTAAGGTTGTTGTTAATTTTAGGTATTGGGAAGGAATAGGGCATAGAATATGGTCTTTCCGCATATGTGTTTTAGTAAACAGCCAATATATTAATAGTAGGAAGGATAATTACTATTTAGTTAAAATTGGTCCTTATACTTAAGTGTTCTCATTATTTTTTTTTTATATGACCGAACAGATTTCAGCTAGATTTTCTATAGGCTTTGACTAACAGAACTGCTTCATCCAGCTGCACTTTAATGTGACAAATTGTAACAGGCTGAGGCTTGTAGCATGGACAAATCATGGATAATAGATTTGAACCTGCTCCAACTGGCTCGTGACGGTTGATTAACCTGCTCAGACAAGCTCTGACGTGAGACCTGTTCTGTGCTCACCTCGTCATCATCAGCATCATACTGGGCGTATTGTTGCTCCATCATCTCTCTCTGACGTCTCTCCTGCTCCAGAGTCTGACTGATGAGTTGAGCCACCTCGCTCTGCTGTCCCGGATGCTCCCGGCCAATCACAAACCTGCAAATACAAACCAAATACCAATGAGAAGTGGGTTTGTGAACAAATGCAGTTTGGCAGAGGATATAAAAAGATTATGGCTATTGATTTTCAAATGGAGACAAAGAACATAATAGATTTTACATAAATGAGGTGGGTATAAAAATGTGGAAGGTGAAACTGCATGCCATTCTGTAAAATAGAGAAAAGTGTAAAACCTTTCTTTTCTGATTCAATGAAGTAAAATATGTCAAGCTCTTTTCTTGCGGTGTCTGGCTTCATCAAGCGTTTTTGTTCTCACTTCATTGATGGATTGCATCTTTTATAATATACCCTATAAATCAACGCTTGTGACAGAAGGTAATTCACGAGAGGTTCAGTGTGATAAATGACTGTGACAAAGTTAACATAACTGTTTAAAAATGTTAACAATTCTACTTGAGAAAATCAGGGGAAAAAATTACTACTGAAATATTGAAAACCTGAAAATGAAAGTTTATCATAAAAGGTAAAGTTTGTCATTTCTGCACCATTAGTGGCACCAAAGATAATTGCAATTTGTTAAATATCAGTAATCTCTGAATGTGAATGACTTGCCTTACAATACTGAGTAGGGATGGAACCGCAATATAATTTTTTTTTGATAATACCATGGTCGCATGACTCGATAAAATGAAAGGTATTCTGAGAAAAGTTTGCTCAGGCGAATGGAGCGAACGGGAGGTAGCGGGAACTACAATTCCCATCAGCCCAAGAGTGCACATTCTTTGCGTCTGTTGTTGTCGCTACAGATCAGTGTTGCCAACTCAGCGACTTTATCTCTATATTTAGCAACTATTCAGACGCCTTTGGCGACATTTTGCCCCAAAAGCGACCAGCGATAAATCTAGAGACTTTTTAGACAAACCTCAGCGAGGAGCAGGGCTTTCAGTTAAATAGATACTATGTTGCTTCTAACTCTATTTTACATGTCAATAGAGCCAATATCACAGCATAGCCATTGTCTATATCTTATGTGTACTTGGTTTCATTATTATGAATTATAAATATAATTATAGAATTATAAACAATTATAAATAAGGATTTTAATCTAGATTAACATCTTGTAAGGTAGAGCTAGTTCAGTAGATCTTATAATGGCGTGCATTTCAGTCACTATTTCATATATTGATTCCGTTTTTTCTGACAACAGAAACCATTATATATATCAGTGAAAACAGCTATATTGAGAATTATGGGGCACTGAATAACATTATGTGACACAGAGAAGCAAGATAATATGATGCACTGATGTAATGAATATGCAAATTGATATATGACGTCATCTAGAAATCTAAAGCGGGTTTTAAATCGGATGTGTGGAAGGTTTAATAATTTTTGGTTATTAAAATTGAAGTTCCTGTTTCAAAGTTTACAGTTAGATGGCTAATGTGTGTGCCATTGATATGTTCAGTGTTCATGTAAACAGTTTAATAAACACTTCTGGCTCTTTTTTTTTTGAGCCTCTTAATTAGTTTAGTTTTTTATGTAAATAATTCAATAAATACCTTACCGTGCCACTCTTAATTAGTTTCGTTTTTTAGTTTAGTATTTCCTTACCGTGAAATTTTAATACCGTTACATCCCTACTTTTTACCATTCTACTGAAGATAATTGACTGTAATGAGTAAATTAACAAGAAATGTACATTTTAGTGTGAATTATGCCTTTCAAGTAGAAAAAAAGTGCAGACCTTCTCAATGTGCATGTCTTCCAGAAGAGCACTGGGGTCCATCAGCACAGGAAGAAGATCCAGAGGCTCCTCGTCCTCGAAGCTGAAGCTTTGGCGTCTCTTGGCCTCATTAATCGTGATGATCTGGTGACAAAAAACAAACCAAGCTTTCGTGTTTATCGTATTCTTTTAGGCGTTTCTCACAAGAGTTGCATGTTCCTTACCTCCCAGCTCCGAGGAACCGGGTCACCGAAGAAGTTGTCGATCATGGTGAGCTCATCTTTTTCCACGACCACGAAGCCCTGCTCCTGAGCGTCTTTCCCATAAGTGTCTGGAGACCACTGTATGAAGAACGAGTACAGGTGGTCCACTCTTTGGAGAAACGGCAGGAAGGTTTGGTTAGGAGTCGACTTTAATATTATATTGCAGGAACTAGCTCATTTTGACCAGTTAACCTTTAACCGACAGGCTTAAATAGTCATTTAATTCTTTTTCCCCCCGTTCATTAATATTTAAAAATGGCTGCTGCATGGAAGGGCAGTCAAAATGGCTGAAGAACTAAATTAAAATTCCCTTTAAAAATAAAAATAAAAAGTTATCTGTAAATCATTAAAATCCCAAGTTGTTTCATGATGTCAACATGAAACATTAACATATTGCCTGTCCACTTGTTAGTCTTTTTGCGTTGGTGTGAAAGAAAATGCAAATTCATTCCTTACCACTAGGTGCCGCTTTGAACGTTAAAAACTCACAAACACTGCTATAAATAAAGTCGACCAATCACAGAGGGGGTCATTTGGGAGTTGTTGAACAAGTAAGGTAAGGTGTTTTTGTTTTTACAGCCCTACTGCAGCGTTAAAAGCTGCGACATTTGTGAACGCTATTATTAAAAAGTATTATGAACGCTATAAACAGCTAAGCTATTTTAGTTCCCCTCACTCCACAAAAAATCCTTTGAAGTTAACAGTATTCAGAATAGAATAATGAAAAATAAGAAGCTAGACTACAGTATGTATTATTATTTATTATTTAAACCTGGTTTTGTACTTTACTCGTGTTTCAATAACCACGTAAAACAAATTGCATATGACAACAATAATTTTAAATAATCTTGTCAGTTAATGGTAATACTCGAAAATAAACGAAATGAATATCTCTAGTAGGAACCCGTGCATACCTCTCTTGAGGCACAGCAAACCAATATTCTGGTTGCCGCCCTCTGCCAGTGTACGAGTGGGCGGGGCTAGACGTCCGACCAGCGGCGAAAGACTTCCTCATTGGCTTCCCCACCTTAAAGCAGAGGAACATGGGCGGGGCTTTGCTCTTTTCCTCGTTGGACAGCAGCATATCTGTAAATCAGATCAGATACTAGTTCTGAACATCCGAGCGTATTCTGGCCTCATTAGTCGTAATGATCCAGAACAAACTTCTAAAAATATCTGAAAACCGTTCTGCATTAGGATGGTCATTACGTGCACAAGGGTACAGAAGCATCATGTTGACTCTGCTGCAGGGATATATGGGAATTATGCAAGTGTTCAGCTTCTGTTTGTTTTTCCAATGTCACTATCAGCTTATGCCGAGAGGTCTGATAAACCCTGATAAACATACGAGCTCTGCTCCAAAACCTAGTGCACTGTCTACAAAGAGAGCACAGAGAAATCAGACGTTTTCCTTGGTCTCCTGAATATTAGAAGATATCAACTTGGTGTCCATTTACGTTACATAACTACTTGGATTTCTAAAAAACCCAACACCATAATGGCTGGATATAGAGTCCTTTCAATCAGAAGTAAACAAAAAGTAAGACAGAAATAGGCTGTCTTACCGTTTGTGGTTCAGTAACAAGGTTCTGGTGGGGAGTTTCTGAAGAACTGAACAAAATTTGTGGTGTTTCTTTGGTTCCAGAAGCAACGTCTTATTTACTGGGAATATCTACTCCTGTACGTCTTAATAGGATGTGGCATCAAACTGGGAGTTTTTCATAAAATTTGGGAACCTTTTATGATTACGTTGTTTCCATTCTGACAAGAGGATTCCTCTAAGGGTGTCAAGGCTGATTTTGTTAGTGGTACTATAATCTTTAACCTTTGTTGTTGTCAGTGCTTCAATATTCTTTTACTCTTCCCAGACTTAAAAAAATGAGTCTTTTGGTATATTTTTAAATAGTTTAAAAAAGTATCTTTGAAAATACATATATTTTGCTGTAAGCTAAAACTATTAAGTTTTCAATAACTCTTAAATAAAATAAAAAAATTACTTGAAATTACTGACTGAATTACTGACAAATTAAAACCCTTAAATAATGATTTAAAAAATATATTAAAAAGATAAGAGCACAGATCAAAATGATGAAATAAAAATAAATAAAAGGATACAATTAAAAACAAAAGCTCATTCAAAATATTAATAAATACTATAATACAATACAAAAACTAGTAAATTAAAACCGTCAGTAGGGGTAAGGCAGCTAACTAATGCTTGAAAACGGTCCTTTGCTGTGATTGGTCTGGCTTTCCTGTCAATCACACAGACTCACCTTCGATTGGTCCCTGCATTCTCTTCAGCAGCCATGACTTCATCTCGGCCTCACTGGCCCGTCTGCGTAGCTCAGCTTCAGAAAGCTCTACATCCGAGTCTGGTCCCTTATTATCCTCCAGATTTGGTCCAGGCGAACTACTACATTTCCCAGAGTCCTCTAGGGGCACCTTTGCTTTTTGGTCACTTGTTGATGAGACTCCATTTAATAAAGTTTCACGGCTCGTTTTGGTTTCTTCATTCACTTCTGTGGCAGTTTCCTTCCCATCATGCACCAGCAGCGTGGGCTTGTCCAGCCTGTTCGGTAAAGATTGCAGCAGCTCTGCGTTGTCGTCTGTGGAGCGGTTGTGGAGGCCTTCATCCTCGTCTTCCTCTGTGTGATAAGACATCATGGATTTGTCTGTTGGCGTCTTTCTTTGCTCCTGGCCGGAGCAGGTAGTGTTTGTGTCGCTCTGTAGTAGCTCCAGTTCAGTGAAGCCTTCATCTGATGGAGATTTGTCAGGGATCTGGAGCTCTGATATGTCTGAGACGGCTGTTTCGATATCGTCTAACACTATTGGACGGTTGGGCGCTCCGAGAGCCTCGTAACGACTAAAAGGGTTCAAATCTTGCTCAGAGGGAAGCTCCTCCCACTCGCCCGGCCTGTATAACGGACAGAGATCCTGGGCATCATCACTACCATCATCATCATCATGAGGGTGGAGATGGGGAAAATAAGGAGAAAACAAACAAACAAACAAAACATCCAAAATGAACAAACTCAGGAATCAACTGAACAAAACAAAAATATGACAGAACATAAAGGATAAATGTGATGAACCAAAATCTAATGGAATGAAAAAAGTGAAAGAGGTGGACTATTTCAGGTGATTTCATTAATCATTTTCATTGGTCCTTCAGTTTGTGAGAATGAACAAAAATGTATTGACAATTGTAGTCAACTGTGGAAAATTACAATATGCTATCATCACTGTTTATAAACTGTAAACTTAACATTTAAATTGCTCATTTTGCGATTAAGCATTTTCTGTAAATGTGTGGTGAGGTAAAAATAAATAAATAGTTTAAATGGGTAAAGTGGAAAAATTTAAATGTGAAGATATAAATAATTAAAAATAATTAAATGGATAAAAAATAATACATATATATGTGTGTGTGTGTATTTATTATAAACCTGGAAATTAAATAAAATTTATTAAAATAAATAAAATATAAATTACATTTATATAAGTATATTAAATTAAATAAAACTAAATGAATTAATATATGATATAAAAATAAACAAAATAAATATATTAAAATAAAATAAATTGTATCAAATAAGTTTGATAAAAATTTGGGCGGAGACAATAAATCTATAAAATAAAAATAAATTCAGAAAATTATTTAAAATAAACAGAATTCAATTACGTTTACGTAAATTAAACAAAATAAGTTAAATCAAAATGAATAAATATATGATATAAAATAAATAAGTTAATATAAATTATAGCAAAATTAATTAGGTTACATTTAAATGAATAAATAAAATTACATTAAATTAAAATTAAAAAGTAAAGTAAAAAAATAGATTGAGAGTGTAAATGCATACATTCCATTTTAACAAACAAAACAACTACATTTTATTGGTCATTCTGCTTAATAAAATATCAAATACTAAATTAATTTAATTTAATTTAATATTGTAACTGTGGACCTCTAAATATTTACTGAATCAAAACTGAAACCACAGAACTGTGATACAAACTGATTAATTTCACCTGTTGAACTACTCAAACAAACAAACAAACAACAACAACAAAGGCTGCCTGTTCATAAATTACATGAAGAAAGTCCTACTGGTACATAATCAAATCTTAATAGTGCTAAGACCACATTTTGTTGCCATCTCAAAACAAGCTGCTTGTTTCTTGCAGTAAATACAAGAACATAATTATTTAAATAAAGTAGGGGTATTTAAAAAAAACAATAAACAACACAGAGGAGGTTTTCTAAGACAACAACAAAATGAAAGACATTTTAAAGAAACAAGTAGAGAGGCTGTTGCTTACGACGGCAGCGAGTCCTTGAGCTTCATACGGGACACGTCATCATACAGAGCCACAGACAGCACCTCCTGCATGGGACAGATGAGGCCGTACTCCTCACAGCCGTTCTCAATCACCAGCGGGTCAGACTTGTGCGGGTCAAACATGATGTTGTTGGGGGTTATAATCATCACTCCTCCTACAACTCCCTGCAGAGATCCCAGACACCTCAGTTAAAGCTGAAGCACGTCTTATCTGTGCTAAAGTGTGCAGTTTTGGGACACCGTCAATATATGAACTAAAATGCGTTTTTAATATACTATCTCTGTACTTATTTATATAGTGTACTACAAGTGGTAACTACATACATTTTTAAGCACAGAGGAATGCAGAAGAAAGAAATTCATACAGGTTTGGAACTGCATGATGAAATCATTTTCATTTTTTGGTGAACTGTTCCTTTAAGATTATCTTAAGAGAGATACTACAGGCAAAAACTGTTTTTTTCATGTACCTGTCAAGTTTTAGGATTTTGGTTTTTTATAAATTGTTTTTTTTAGACTAACGAAAAGAAAACATTCTAAAGACACTGTTATGCGTTTCTTTAATAGCACTTAATTATAACACATCTTAAAGACCGTTTCCCCAAAATACACCGAACCATAAATCTCCACTCCACTTACCAACACCAAAATTAAAATGTTTATTGTCCTGAAGGTTATTACTGATTTTTTCATATATCATTTGCTTGATTATATGCAACATGTGTATAAAAACTAAATTCCCTGTCAAACCTTTTAACAGCTTGGAGAATACTTCAGAACGCTCTAAAATGGAGGAAGTCGGAGGTCAGGGGAGAAGAATGGTTGAGTAAATTACGTTATTTTTTTAATCCTTTGTGCAAAAAAAAAGTATTCTCGTAGCGTCGCAAAACTGAAGTTGATCCACATGGACTGTTTTAGCTTTGAGTCTTTACTACGTTTCTGGATCTGGGATCATTTGAGTCATGTTGCTGTCTATGGAGGGAAGAAATTTACTGGCAGAAATTTAGCATTCTGCGTTAGTTCGGGCAGGTCTCGTAGTCAAGCTCTGCTGTTAGCCGATTGGAAAGTTTCAAACCCAGCCCCCATCAGCTGATCACACACCCAAGCTCTCTATAGACCATTTCAACGATGTAAACAATAACAAGCCCATTGGAACGCTACTGCGCATGTCTGGTCCTGAAGCATTTCCAGTAGCGCCGTTTTTAAAGCACAGACCTGTCAAAACAAAATGACTAGCGCATACTTTTTTAAGTCTAGCTAAAGCAGAACAGTTAAGATTTTTACAAAAACTAAAAATAGGTGATCATTTGGCATTACCGGATCCCTTAAATCAAACATTAAGGCGACAACTTTTCACTCAGAACGTTAAACGTGTACCTAAAGTAACGTATCCAGACGTGTATCATTATCTGGTTGAGACAGAGTGCGTCTACACGAGAGAAGCGGTAAAGGCATATCGCAGTCTGGATGCCTACAATTACTTCCTTATCGTCCACATTGAATGAACAAATGTTTCCAACCTTTCCGCTTTTTATCTCGTGTTTGGCGAAGTTGGAGCAAGTGCTGTGATCCTTGTTTCCGTGGAACAGTGTGTGAGAGAAGGTTTGAATGCTTGAGTCCTGCGTGTGGTCACGAATAAACAAGAAGGTGCATATCTAATGCTGGTCGGTATCCAATACATATTAATTCTAATTTATCATATGTTGGCTTTAGACAAAACTGTAATCCAAGCGTCGCGCTGTATTTTGTTTATCGAAAATCGAAATATTTTAATTTCCGACAGCAAGTTAGTTCCTGGCCTGAAAGAACATCTCGTCCTGCCCTGTCCCAACCAAGGAGACTGCTCTGTCCTGGCAGAAGAGGCTTTCATTAATCTATCTTTGCTATCTCTATGCCACGCACTGCCCTGGTCTTTTGTGCCCCCATTGCCTCTTGTTCTGCATGCGCTGCCTGGTGGGTCCTTGATCCTCCCTGGAGGGTCAAGGCTCCACCCGCTCTGCACTGGTGTCTTGCGACTCAGCCCTGGCCTTCTGTTCTGCCCAGAAGGATCTCTGTCCTGCCTGCTCTGCCTTGGTCCCCCTATGAACTCAAAGCAGGTATTGTCTCGGCCACAGAGGCTGTAATTAAAACTTTCTGTTCTCTGCATTCCAGTCCTGTCGGCTCCGCCCTGGAGGGCGTCTCTGCCGCCCGCTCCGCCCTGGAGGGCATTTTAGCCCTAGTTCTAGTTTTGCCCCGGTTGGACTATTGTTCGCTGATGGACCGACCCTCGCTATTACTGCAGATTATTCTTGTATTTTGCCTCTGTTATTCCTGTTTGCTGTTCTCTCAACCCCACCTGTCTAACCATGTCTCTTAATAAACCACTGCAAATAGATCTGCACGTCTGGCAAAGCTGCATTTTTAAAAGCCATTACTCCAGTTTACAGTGCCACATAATCTTTCAGAAATAAAATCTAATATTGCTGCTAAAGAAATATTAATTATTATGTTGAAAGCTTAATATTTTTGTGGAAACCATTATACATTCAGGGTTCTGAATAATTATAAAGTTCAAAACAACAGCATTTTTAAAAAATAGAAATATCACAATTGTCAGAATGTCTTCACGGTTGTGTTGATTAATTTTTGTGCATCCTTGATTAATAAAAGTATTTTTTAATTTAATTACTGACCCAAAACTTTTGAGTTTCTGTGCCAAAAATACTCCTTTAATTTATCATAGGAATTATTTTACTAAGACATATTTCATTTAATCAAACCATTGCCAAAAACAGTCAAATTGGCATCTTTAGATTTGATTAAACTATTTCTAAGAAAGGAAAGTTATATTTTTTGCAGCTCTGATCATCCGAGTAAAAATCTTTGAAGAATATATTGAATCTGTAGGAGTAGATAAAAAAATATAAATAAAAGGAAATATTTGATATGAAGTCTTAAGATCATATTTCATCAAAGACAACAAAACAGATCAACCTGGTCTCATAAAAATACTTGCTGCATGTTTCGCCACAGTTTAAAAGAGAAATGTCCACTGAGTGATGCTACAAGACCCATTTCAGCATTTCCAGATCAGCTAAAATGTTAAATAAGATTTATCTTTACTGCTGTCAATAAAGTATGATTTTATTGCAATGAATTTGTGGACTGTTGCTTAATGATGGAAAAGTAATCATGTTGGAAATATGTCCTACACCAAATCCAACCCTAAACCTACCTGATAGTGTAGATTTGAGCTGTTTTGTTGAACCTTAGTTACACAGGATTCGAATCAGAGTTCCTCGCCTCTCAAGTACGTCTCTGTACTCCATGAGCTACCAAACAAACCTATAGTCTATGAAAACCCATAGATGCTAACATTAAAAAAAAAATCAGTTTTCAAATATTCCAGCATATTAATATTGTTTTGAAATCATAACATGATATTCTTCAAGTAAGTGTGAAAATTACATTTTATTATTCAAAACTGTAAATTTGAGTGAAAAGGAATAAAAGGTGTCAAGAGTTTTACTCCGTCTAGTGTTTATTTCTTTTGGAAACTGCAGTGATATGTACTTCTTGATACATACTTTGCATATCAATAAAAAGTGCACCAAGGTACATTTACAGTATTCCACAAGACCACATAGAAACAGGTGGATTTACCTACAAATAAATACTGATATATCTGATTTTCCTCTCATTAAAATGAGATTATTATGTGACCACCGAGTGCAGAATATCAAGTGGAAACCTCATGGTCAGCATTTAAAAATTTAAAAAGTGCAAAGAGCTGTATGATCTAAACTAAGCAGAGCCAAAATTATGGATGGCTAAAAGCAGCAAGCAGAGAGGAGAATGGACGAGAATGAGCAAGAGAGCAAAGACAAAGAGGCAAGCCATAAACAATAATTGAAGGAATGGGTTTGTGTACAGACGGCCAAAGTAGATGAGCAGCACGGCGCCAAAATCAATTTACTCTCACGTAATACTCTCTGGCCTGCTTCCTTCCGATTTAATAAGGTGCTGAAATATAAGAGTCTACTCAATTAAGGCAGCTAATGGAGGAACAAGCACTCCACTGGAGAAATGACCATGTTGCTTTTTTCCCTTCCACCGCCAGAAGTAACAGCAGCTCCAGCAGATTTTGTGGCGCTGTGGAACATGCCATCCTGGAATGGACGTTTGTGTCTTGGCTCTAGCAGACGATGGACTGTGTGGGTGCTTAGCCAGCTCATTGGCTGTAGGGTTCGCCGATAGTTTATTTGATCAGCTGGGCACCCAGGGAGGAGACTCAGGCGGAAAGAAATTGAATCACTTAGACATCAGGAGAGGCATGAATCAGCGATGGGGATGATTGGAGCAACCGATCAACAAGCTCTGGGGAGCTTTGACGACTTGACAAGTTTCTTTGACGGCTCTAGCCCCAGCTAGGGCTCTTGATTGTATTTGCACGCTCTCGTCTTCCAAGTGTGTTCATGCATGCACAATGACACGGTCCATTTAGGATGTGTCTGTTTTCAACGTTTGGTCTCTCATTCAGACACAGAGCAGGGAGCTGATTACTTCAGGGGGCCGCTTGCGTGGTGAGGCTGCTGTGCGAGGTAAATATAAGGATGTAGGAACAGCTGCGGTGGCCGTATTGATTGGCTATTTAGGCCTCGGTCTAAGGGGAGAGTGTGGGTCGATATGGCAGAGTGTCAGTGTGTGTGACGGAAAGGCAGGTGAAGGAAGCAGAGAAACCCTCTCATCAGGAGTGTTCTGCACCACTGGAGCATACCGCTAGGTCAAATACCTTACTACAGAAGAAGAGGGAGGAAGATAAAAGAGAGAGAGAGAAATAGGGGGGTCCTCCTGGATGTAGACCCCCTAGCTAAGTATAAATCTAACAAGATGAGCCCTTCCTGTGAGGCAATGTGAAGTGAAAACGAACATGGAGGGTATCTGTGTGATTTTGCCTGGAGCGAGAAGGGATTTTAATACAGAAAGTCAGAATGTTGTGTGTTCTCATTCTGCTACACAGGCATAATGTGTTAACAGACTGTAAGGAAGCAGTTTTTAAGACTATTAGAAGTGTGGAAGAAAGATGAAAAAGGTTTAATCAGAAAAAAACAAATCAAAATTTACTAGGAAATTACACGTATATTTAGAGAGATAAAAATAACATTCTTTTTTCTGAAAACCAATGACAGAAAAGAATAATCTATTGTACAAGTTAAATAAATTAAAAAGATGTGTCAAGAATGTTTTGATTACTTTCCTTTATATGGAAAATTCTGAAATATTCTGTGGTTTGGTACAACACAAATATAAGTAAATTATGACATTTTTTTATAATTGGGTGAACTATAATGGAAATAAAATTCTAATCAGTCAGGAAGTGACAATTTGTCTGTTCACATTGAAGCAAAAAGAGGATGGAAAGAGGAGGAAAATCTACGTTTTTTTTTTCGTGGTACTGACACGATTCTTACTCGACTTTCGTGAATCCAGCACGAAAAGATGCATCCAATCG
>JAUCNO010001174.1:117675-129492 GCA_032353835.1 Enteromius viviparus | reverse complement strand
GTCACCTACATCTTGGATGCCATGGGGGTAAGTAAATAAACATAAAATTTTCATTTTTGGGTGAACTATCCCTTTAACCACCTAATTCTCCATTTTACAAAATGCACATTTTTATTTATATTTTTTGCAATTAGATGCGGTCTTCCTTAACTCCACATTTAAAGTGAATAGTGTCATTATCTCATGCAACACGTCAAACATGTGTTCAAATGAACCTGAAGAGATGAGCAGGCACATGCACGTTAATGACCGGAAGCTGAAACAGAACACAGCTGACTACAAGAATGCACCTCTTTCATAGTAATTGAGCTATTAGCCTGTTAATTAGAGGGCAAACTGTGGTCTTCTGCTTAGGGTCGACTTCATCATACACCATCAGTGAAGCATGGGTGTAAGCTCAAAGGTCAATTACTCACCAACTAGGCGAATCACGTTGAGGGTGGTGTTGGTAAGGATGGGGGCATTGGCTCGGTTCAGATTGTAGTCGGACCTCTTCTGGCTGCGAAGTGTCTCTCTGGACATGCTAATTAAGGAAGAACAGACCAGCAACACTGAGATCCAGTATTATTAGCCGCTTTAGAGTTCAATGACCTTTTAAACTGAAGAGTCTCATTCACACACCTCCATCATTAACCTGGGTTCAGACTTTACTGAAGTGAGTGTATGCAGAACAGATGAATGTATGATATTTTTCACAGATCACCATATGTGTTAACCATATGTTAAAATGTAGTTCATGTGTGTCATCCAACTTTGTAGCAATAATAATGCACTGGAATGATTGAAAGAGGTTTATAGTTAATAATAATAATATAATCAAGTTTGAAAAATTGAAAGAGCCACACTATAACCTCCATTTTTGCTTTGAGGGGAAAGTTTAAACTACTGTGATTATAGTTATCAACACAAATTCTGAGCTTAAATTGTATTGAACCTAGAACATTCCAACAAGCACTGAAGTCACAGATTGTGAGCAAGAGTCACCATATTGCGTTTAAGAAAACTTATGTCATTTTAAATATGCAAAACGTTAGAGCCCTTAAAACATGGCAGTCTCTAACAATGAAATGTCACAACACGAATGTGCCAGCTGAATTACTGCAGGGAGAGCTGTCAGTCATCTTCATGAGGAACAAACAAGCTTTAAATATTCATCAGGGTTTACTTCTTAATCACATTCTTAATCATTTCCTTGATTTATTAACTTTCTATCACACTTACACACAGAGACCGAGCCAAGAGTAACTACATAATGTAAAATAAAAGCCAGTTTGCAAACTCATGCAGTTGGCAAAACACAACCATGTGATGTAATTCCAAAAGGGTCCATTTTAACTATCTCCTTGAGACTGTTTTATTTAACTTCAAAGCCCTGAATGGCTCTAAGCGGCAGTTTCTTGGACTTAAAAGACTCATTCTTTATAAAATAATTAAAGCCTTTCGTGCTGATAACAGGCTAATGATAGCTTGTGTGTTCACTGGACACAGTGTGAATTTAAACTATTTCTGCTGCCTGAGAGGAAAGGAGTCCATAATTGAGAAGTTTGCTGCCTCCTGACCTAGCCTTGGGTAAACAAACCAATTCATGCATGTCTTACATCTACAGCACACTTATTTATGAGATCATGCCAACAGAACAGCAAACAAACCGCCGACATGCCATTTGGTGGGCAGTTACTTAGTACACAGAATCTAGAGGTGGTACTGTGTGACATGAGACTCAGAACTGACCTCTTCACTGGAGCGTCTCCTGTCTGTTCATCTACATAGTCTTGTTTTAGCTCCTCAGGTACATCACTGTCACTGTCGTAGTCCTGATACACACTCTTCTCCAGCTCATCTGACTCATACTGCAGAGAAAGGAAACCCAGAATGAGTCATAAAACCCCAAAATTTACATATACTGTCATTCAAACGGTTTTTAATACTTTTATTCAGATCAAACCAATCTGAAAATCAGCTTAGATGGGGTTACGGACCAGCTTAAGCCCAGTAAAATAAGCAGAAAGAGCAGATAACTCATCTTTAAATGATTGTCATGTACAAATATCACAATGATTCAGCATTAATTCTCTGAGATTCAGAGCTGGCCTTGAAATAAAATGCTTTAATGCACCAGTGTCAAAAACGTGATGTAGATTCAACAGATAAATCTGACCTTAAAGCTGATGGATGCTGTGACGAACAAAACAGCATGGAATACTTAAAACGGCAGGCATTGCTATGCAAAACACTTTGTTCTATCTCAGGGTAAAAGCACTTGTACCAAGGGCTCGCACTTTCAGTCATCAACATACAGTACAGCGTTTGTTTTCATTACAGAAGTATCATCTGAGATGCCAAGCACATCAGAGCTTTAATAATGATGAGTATTTTCTCCACATAGAACTAATGGCCTCTGTCAACAGTTATAAGGACAATGAGCCACTTAACGTTACAAAATATTTACGCATCAAATTTTCACTCTCATTTATTTTCTCCTTTTCAGCACTCGGTTTGGCAAGCATCTAAAAAGAATAGAAATGTAAGGTTAAACCCTTATAAAATGCGTGTTTGCTCAGGCCTGATGCCAAATAGTACTGAATAAATACTGTTGAACTGGTTAATATTGTAGGAAAATACTCAATATATTATATCAATATATTAAATGGCTTAAAGTTACTGGAATTTATAAAATATGCACATTTAAATAAAGAAAACTGAATGAACATTAAGAGATTTCAAGCAAAGTACCCACATACAGTTGATGTGCAGTATAACTTAATTTGACACATATTGCTAGAACCTATATGTTGCTATGAAAGCAGTCTTAAACTACTATATACCCCATTAGAAGCCAGGACATCCTCTGTCTCCTCTTCCTTATTGTCTATCTGCATCTCAAAAGGATTTCCTCCCTGTAAGTACTGCTCAAACAGAGAGAGCGCCACCAGCTCTGTGGATTCCGGCTGCCTGCTGGGAGATACTGAAGGAGAACGACACTGACCCATGAACTTGAACTCCTGATAAAAGAGGAGAAAACAAAACAGATTTCACCTCATATAGATCAAAAGCTAAAAAAAACAATGTGCTGGAAGAATGTCCAAGGAGACAACAAATCAGCTGTAAACAGCTTTTACAGTCAAAACAGCTTGTCAAAGCAAACCTTCTGGAGAAGTACGCTCCAGCATATAATAATATGAGGCTTTCTAAATTGCTATTTTCTCACCACAGTTTTTTACTTTGTTATTGAGTGAACAAAACACATAATTTACAAGTGTACGCCTTCCACTAGGCGCAAACATCCACATATTATGTACATGCGTGTGCTTTCCCCCGGATGTAAACAAGGCTGATTACATCAAATACGTTAAAGCTTGCGTACGCATTGCGTGTGATACTTTCTAAAATGGCCAAAGAAACAAGTCAGGGGTAAAGTAAATTATGTTTTTTTTTTCTTTGTGCCAAAAAATACGTTTTCTCAGAGCGTCGCAGATTTAAAGTTGAGCAACTGATGTCATATGGACTTTTTTTTACCAACATGTTTACTACCTTTCAGGATCTGGGATCATTTTAGTTGTGTTGCTGTCTATGGAGGGTCGGACGGTTCTCTGATCTCATTAAAAAAATATCTTAATTTGTGTTCCGAAGACGAACGGAAGTCTAATGGGTTTGTAACGACATGAGGGTGAGTAATTCATGAAAGATTTTCCTTTTTGGGGGAACTAAGTCTTCAAAGTCCATATGAAATAAAAATTTACTTTTTTCAGCCTTTAGTATGAATATGTTAGCCTTAAAGTTATCTATAAGCTAAAATAATAACAACATTTGCATTTACAAGATACAAGCAATTTTGATGATATCGTATCTATGACATTGTCCTCTGGCCCAAGCTAATATAAATGAAACACAATTGGCCATTTAAAAAAATGTTACGGTTGAAATTACGTCAACACACTAAATTCAGTGGACAGTTTTCAGCTGAATATTTCATGCTGATTTAAGCTTGGAATAATACTTGAAAAAAAATTATCAATAATAATATCATATTTTTTTTTTTTAAGAAAATGAACAATTAAGCTGCAAGGGTGAAAGTGCAAAAGCTTTGAGCGCTAAGTGACCTAAAGCTGCTCAAAGTTAAACCGCTTTGCACATTGCAGCTCCAACAAGAAGTCGTTATGCAAATGCGGCTCATTAAAGAGCACCACTGATTATGCCATTCGCTGGTGTGCTACACTGCCTTTCTCTAACACACAAAACTAGTGGCACTTCTTTTGAGAAAATACCTGTATATTCCGAACATAACAGCATAAAAGGTCTTTCAGAGAACACTTTATCGAGCCAAAGACCCTGCTTAGCATATAATAATTGAAAGAGATGCATTTCGGTTTATTCGACGGATACTCTCCGGTGAATATACTTGCCTTCCAGGGTGTAATTTGTTTTGAGACGGATGACACCCTGACTAGAAGAGAAAACAGCTTATGTTGGAATACAATCAGTGATGATGCTTACCCTCATTCATCAAGTTGTCAAGCCTTTCCTGAGATTTAAAATGCATATAAAAGCGCGCCATTACAGCGAGATGGGAAAGCCGAAGGAAGATGATCTACAAAAACGCCTTCTGTTCGGTTAGAAAACCACCCACTGTGGACTGATCTCATTTCCTGCACTGCTCACATAAAGAACACTTTTTGACTCGCTAATCATGAGAATGTGTCTATGAACAGCGCTTGTTATGTAAGACAGCATGTTCATGTGCTTTTGGCTTGTAGCCATGAGTTGATTGTCATTGTGAGGCATGCACAGAACAAAAACTTTGGCGTTTGGACTTACGTGAAGCTGGGCAATACTGAAGTTAGACTTCACAGGGCACAACTCCCATGTTTCATTTTCAAGAAACATTCGCAACTCCTCCAGGCGAGTTCTGCAGGGGTGCAAAGAGAAAACACAAGAGGTTAGCTTTTGTCAACTGAAGACCCTCTGCCATTTAACACACTAAATAAGAAATGGGCTGGAAAAAACAATTTAAGAAAAATTTGACCAGCGAAGAAGGTTAGAGCAAGTCATGCTACGATGAGTGTCAGAGAGGACCGCTGCCAGACAAGGTCAATGCCAGCTGTCTTGCACAAAATGTCAACATCAAAATTATAATTCATGATGAGCGCTATGTAAGCACAAAGTGGAAGTCCCCACTAATCTCTAAAGAACACACCGGCAGTTCACATGATCATAAAGTGGGATGAACACTCCAGACTTGAAGTGTTTGACATTTTAAATACCATCTCTAGAAATATCTTCAATCCATGATATTTTTAAATGCTTCAGATTTACAATACTAGAAGGAAAAACAATTCCATTTTGTCCTCCAAGCCAGAGGGCACAATATATATTGTAATGGTGCAATGTGTTAACGGTGATGAAGTGACTGCAGAGATTAAGCATTCAGGGGACTGACAGATAATCGCTTTATGGATGCAATCCAACTGTTTGAATATTCAGAAATAATAGTAAGATGCCCTCTTTCAACGTCCTCCACCTCATCAAGCAGAAAAGGTCTTTGTAATGCTGACTACAGCAGCAGGGATGGATATTGTTTAGTGTGACTGATTCAAATAACAGCATAATCACCAAAAAGCATGTTAATGATGTTTAAAAGCTATTTTTTTGGAATGCATTTCAAGTGTTATTTTATGTTTCAGAACACGATGCATAGTGCACATAATCTCCATCTGAATATAACTTGACACCCATTCTTTCCTAGTGAACCGCACAAGATTCAGTGTTTAGTGAGTGAGTCAGCAGTTTTGGACAGTATTTGCTTGAACGCCCAATAAGCTGTTGTGAAAGACATGAGCAAATTGAGGCAAATTGACCAGTTTTCCAACCTTTCAGTGACAGGTAATCATAGTTGTTGTCTCTTGGCATTGGTTTGAGATATATCATTACTATAGCAACTGAGGCATATGCACTGGATACAGACCACAAAATTACATTTTAACTTTTGTCAGTCCTGTAGATCAGATTTAAAAATCAAATCCAATTTGCCAGCAGTGTGAACAAAGCTCCATATGCCTATTCTCTCATCATTCTAGTCTCAATGTAGAAATTTGAACACATGTTCAGGCTCGAGTACGTGACAGGTACTTAAACACATGATTGTGAACAACCTAGCTTTTACATATATTCAAGCACAAAGCAACTATTAAATACTGTCATAATGTATAAATATGACTTGCATCTATCACTGTCTTGCATTTGTTCTAAATGATATGGCTTTGGCGTTGCTAGTCCAATGCTATATTTAGAGCTACCATTAACAATATACAGATTTGTTTACAACCTTTTTTTTTTTAAACATCTTCCTTTGTGTTTGGAACAGGTTTGGAATTACTCGAGGGCGAGTAAATGATGACAAAATGGAATTTTTTGAGTGAACTACTCCTTTAAACCTGGAAACAAATTTTGGGATTTTTGGTTAAATGTCTCTGGTTAATACAAGCTCAAGATATTTATACATTTTGTTCTACAACATAAAACCACTCATGACTTTTATGTGCCTTGAAAACGGCAGACACTAACAAGGGCTAAATGGGACCACTGAGCTAGATGTGGACGGAGACATTAAGGCCCAATCCCAATTCTATTTTCTACCCTTTTGCCTACCCCTCGCCCCTTCCCCTTGAAATAAAGTGGAAAGGAGAAGCGTTAAATATTTTTCCCTAAGAAATGGGACACCACTACTACACTGTTATACATCATCACCCATTGTCACTAGCTTCTAACGTTGCTTCAGAGGACATGCGCCGATGTAAGCACCGTTCATTTACATGTACTCATATGGCTGTAAGCGAAACGAAACAATGCGTTACCGGGTATATGGCATAAAAATATATTTCCTAATATTGTGTGATCGGTGCTATCCGCTAGCAAACTTTAGCGTTTTTCTTGCAAATGTTTCTTTACAGAACATAAACGTAAACACAAACACAAGATCGATGGTGATATACATAGTGAAAAATAGTCATAAAAATCCTTATTAATAGCAAAAATTTCTTACATTTAAGGGTCTGCTTGCTCGAGTGAGCAGCCATGTTGGAAATTTCTCTTAGCCCTTCGTTGAAAGTGAGGTCCCGAAAAATCTTAGGATTGGGCCTTAGTGCCAACACTTGCAAACAGGTAAACTCATCAAATCTGTTTTTACAGCATCATGGTGTTTATACTCTTGCAAACTCAAAGTTTCCAATCTGTAGATTTTAAAAGTAGGATTGAAAGAGTTATTGGAAGCTTGATATTGGTGACCTTTAAGTCATGGCGACTGTAAAGTAGCTTGTTTATAGCCAACCTTTAGCTTGGAAATTGTATTTATGCTCTAAAATGAATTTAAAAAGGTTGTGAATATAAACAAATTGTGCAAGATGCTGGTCACAAAGCTTACAGTCTGCAAAGCTTACATAATCACTACAGCACTCTTCAAACTTCAACGACCGAGGTCAGTTTGGCAACAGGCTATTTATCTTACCTGTGATAATTCTTGAAGTAGTTGACACTCTGTCTCTTAATAGACTCTTGCAACACCTCAGACTTGCTGCCGCAGAATTCCTCTCCCACCTGCATCAACCTATAGGTCGGCAAAAATAAAACAAAAAAACAGACATGAAAAAAATGAAGTAGAAAGCGGTTCACTCTTCTAATTAACCCCAAAGTGTTACCTCACATCACATGTCCCAGCAAGGGCAGAAAATGACGCTTCTATTCACACAAGTCAGTGACCCCAAGGGAGGATCAATACAGAGGGCTGTGGTTTCACACACAAAATGGCCTTTTAATTGAGCCCTGTTAATGGGGATGACCGCACCACCCCTCTTGTTGAGGAACAAGTGGTTTCATTGATGCCCCCTGGCCCCGTTTTCTCTTTAGGGGAGTTTCTCATGAGGCAGAAGGGATGGTGGGGGAAACGGTGAAGTTGGTCCCCGCAGGTCAATCCAATTAGCACTAATGAGGAAGTTGGTTCCTACCTGCTGATAACATCCAGAACCACAATGAAGTCGTCGTACTTGAAGTTGGACACATTTGTTCCCAGCAAATAGGCTTTCACTTTCAATTGCACGTCCTGGGGGCAGAGAGTGGAGGGTGAGAGGGTAAGTCATGAAGCTAATGCAGGAACAGCGAACAAACAGAAGGAGGAATCGAGCAAATGAGCGCATCCCCCTACCTGCCAGATCCGCGTTAAGCCATGTTCAAGCTTCTTTTTCACATAGCTGCGGCCCACGGTGGATTCGTCTGAGCCCTCTGCGCTGGATTCATCTACAAACACAGGATTTACAGCACAGTTATTTTTAAAAGTAGCTACTACTCCGGTATACTCATTATACGCCATTATGACTCATGTTAGTCTGATACAGTGTGGCAGACCATTTCATCATGTTGCACCTGATCTTCAACCAGGATCTTATTTTCTTATAAAAAGTGACTAAAATGATGAAATACTACATTTAATGAACATTTTCATCAAAAGCATTCGAACTGACTAATACAGGACTCTGCAACCATCACACGTGAAATGTCTGGTGATTTAAACCATTGGAACAAGAAGTCATCCCAAACTGCTCCACTGTGTCATCATCAGCTGAAGATGTTCGAAATCACATTCAAAACATTTACGCCAGAGAAAATAGATCAGAATAAATTGTTTGCAAAACCGCACAAATTGCTCCCTACTCTCTGCAGCAAAGGCAGTCACAAACACAAGGACCTTGACCCTAAAATTTCAAAGTGCTACTCTAATACACCAACAATGACATTTTCTTACAACATAGGTGCCAAATATAGTTCATTTCCATCATAGTTTGTAGCTTGTGAAAATGGCTCACGGCAATAAGGACCACAAAGACCCATATACCAATAATAGAACACCTCAAGTAGGCCTAAATTTCAGAATTGCTTCCGACTCCAGCTAAGGTTGTCGCTACAGGTGAATAGGGGGAAAACATTTCACTTTACTTACCTACTGTAGCTGATTGGTTACATTAAAAAAAAATGTTAATACATATTTTTTTTATATTATTTAATGAAATATGTGCTATTTTGCATACATTTATAGAACAAAAATCTAAACACTGGATAAAGCCAGTTTCAAAATTCTTATTTAATTTTTTTTATTAGAGTCAAAAGTTTTTTCAGAAGGAATTTGGGGTATCTCATTTACTGTAGTCACTCCTCAATTCAGAAATGATCTAAAACAGACAGAAAACAATACCATTTGACAGTTTTGGGGGGAATAAAAT
Source organism: Enteromius viviparus (assembly GCA_032353835.1). Classification (NCBI taxonomy): domain Eukaryota; kingdom Metazoa; phylum Chordata; class Actinopteri; order Cypriniformes; family Cyprinidae; genus Enteromius; species Enteromius viviparus. Next base: position 120,226 of record JAUCNO010001174.1, on the reverse strand, counting down.
GTATACTTTCAAGCAAATTATATACGAACAAATCCCTCTGTAAAAACCTTCAGGATATAGACAGGAATTAAAATGTAAAGTTTGGTATGTGTAATCACAGCCTTTGAAAAAATATGTATTGCAATTGAAATAAAGTAAATAAAGTGCTATAAAAGAAACACTTTACAGTATCTTTTGAATGTTTTCTTTCCACTAGTCTGATTTTTATTAGATTTTTTTTATAAAAAACCAAAAAGCACAAAATTTTAAATTTGACAGGTGTATGAAAAAACAGGTCGATCCTCAAACTATAATGAGATTGACACTCCTGTCTTACAGTGATAATAAGCTCTTCCTGCAACAAAGCAGCTGTCGCTCCTCATCAGGGGAAGTGTTCATCTACACACACCAAAGTGAGTTTAATCAAAGACGACACCTATCAGAGTCATCAAAATTTACCGCCCAGACGTGCATCATCTATCCTGACAAAAGTTGTACCCGTTACGTAATGTGCACCATATTAAACTGAAACAGCAAGCTCAATAAAAAACTTCTGCGTCAGTTCATTATGAATTCATAGTGCAGCTTTTCATTGCTTTGGTCATTATGCATTATGCATCCGCTCTAATGTAAAGAGAAGGATACTTATGATGAAAATGATGATATGACCTGCCGAGCGGAGCGCAGCGAGAGATAAGTGTATCAGGCGCGTGAATGTGGGCGACCGATCTTAATGTCTATATATGCACAGCATGACTGAGAGTGACTAAATACAAAAGCCCTTCAGGTGGGAATTATTCTGGACTGATACTCCAGCAGGCTCTTAGTGATACAACATAATTATCGTGTCATTGATGAGCAGATTATACAAACAGTTCAACCTCAGCACTCTCACTGTAAGTCATCCCTAGAGAAAACAAGCAAGCATTGAATGTACACACGAACCTCGCGTGCAAAAAGCCAAAAGTTCGAAGGAAACACTCCACCTGTCTGCCTTTTCTCGCCAAAGACCATTAAACCCTTCATGCTAAAATGTTGCTGGTTTGCCAAGGCCAAACTTCAGCAAAACATAACTTAAAATGCGCAACACAAAACAAAAAGGCAAAAAAAAATTAAATCGAAAAACAATTTGAAAACAAACGAACAAAAAACAAACAACCCATTACAAAGCAAACAACAAAGGCAAGACTAAACAAAACAAACAAGAAAACAATATATGACATTCATGATAAAAATAGATGTGCAGTGAAGGAGTGGGACGTTCATCAACTAAATTGTTTTGCGTCACCCTGTTCTGAAAACTTAATTGCCAACATTATCCCACACCCTGACATATGACGTTCACAGTCCTTCTCAGTTGGTTTGAGAGCTTGGCACAATTTTTCACTCAGGAACCACCTTTTCTGTAATGGAAATTTGCAAAGTGCCATTAACCAGAAGCATTGTGAGGTTAAGCTGAGAGAAACCATTGGTTCCAACATTTTTGGGTACCAACTTTGGCGCCACGTAAGTGGAAAATGGGTAAATAAAGGCACAAGTATTGGGACTGTTTGGAAAGAATCTTCAAAGTAGAGCTCAGCGCAAGTGATTGATGAGATTTTCAGCGGATGCTCAGCGCAGCCAGCAGACAAATGTTTGGCGCTCATAAAAGAGAGCTTTTATATAGAGGTAGAGTGTTTTTATATAACAGTGCTGGGTTAAACCCCGGAGAGGCAGTCATCACTCAAGAGTTGTGTCAGTGCAGGCTTCACGTCATCTTAGGAGAGAAGAAAATAACCTCCATAGTAAAAACAAACCAGCTTTAGATTGTATAGTAAGTGCCCGAAAATCATTTTTTCTCTCCTGAATACTTTAAAAACTAGATTTGCATCATGCTTCAGTTTAGCTGTACAGATCACGACATCAGCTGCAGAACACGCAAAACATTGATATTTCACCGAGGATAAATCCACAGAGCTCCAGGCTGCCTTTACCCTTTTCCTCGCTCATAACTTGAAAGATTTTATGAAGTCCCCTATCACTGATGGGAACCTCCCTGAACACCAAGAGGAAAGCGCATTCACACCACATGTCAGAAAATAAATGAGGTGGAAGAAACGGTCCGTGTGTGAGCAGCTAACACCTCAGAATATCACATGACAGCAGCCAAACGGTTAATTCTAACCTCCCAAGTTTAATATCTTCACACTGAACAAAAATGAGGGGAATATGAGAGGAAAGAAGACATTAAACCTGGGTTGAAAAGAAAAAAAAAAACCTTCTTGTGAGACCTGGCTCATACATTTGTGATAACAGTATCAGCTCAAACGCCTTTACTCAGTGAAGTGTATGGAATACGGAGGGTGCTTAAATCTTACACGGATTATGCTTGAAAAACCCAACAATGTGTAAAGTACTTTAAATGCAAATACTGCATTATTGGTCATGTGTCAAAATATGCATAGAGCATCAACAACCTAATAATTCCAATCACAATTTTCTTGAGCTAACCTAAGATATCCTCCTGAGACCCAAAGAAAAAAAGTGTCTTTTTTTGTTGGGTTTTTTGTGATTTCCTACATCCTTTGGGTTA
>JAUCNO010001174.1:62437-75098 GCA_032353835.1 Enteromius viviparus | reverse complement strand
AGCTCAGGTGCCTGTCACGTGCAGCGCTGCTACTGACTTTCACTTTCGGTGCCCGAATAGAAGTGAATGAGGCTTTTTGATTTTTTTTTATTATTATTATTAATCTAGACCTACGTGAAAATCTGTATCCATTGGGCAACTTGAGTCGAAAAGGGCATATGGGCAGTTGCCAGGGCAACCTGAGCAACCCCCCTGTGCACGTCCCTGTGTTACTACATTTATATAAATTGATTGTCTATTTACACCAGTGCAAATAGCACCGTGTCGGGCTATGACTAGCCCACAACCGCATGATTGGGCTAGCCATCATTACATTATCATTTAAGATGGTTGTTTGACATCAGCTCCAGTGGTGCGGTATATGGCAATCTTATTTTGACATGATCAACCCGGGTTCAAAATCAGCGAGAGAGAGCTTTACAACCATGAGCGTTCCTATTACTTTGAACCCTTGCACTTATTACTTATGTGCAACAAAGTGTTTACATGCTTTGCATTTTCAGTAACATGGAAAAAAAATTATCAGTGTAGGAATATCCTGAAATTTGTTTAGAAAATGTGTTAGGCTAATTATAAGTGTGAGGGGACAGTTCAAATGAAACGTCTCAATTTAATGGAGTTGCTCCCAGTGTTAAAAGATTTGCAAGCGAGGGTGAACTCTACTAATATGACCGCATTTAATGACTGTTGCTTCATTATCTGTTCAAGAAGCAATTAAAAATAACTTCAAAGTGCTTTTTTTTTTTTTTTAATTGGGGATATAGGAAAAAAAGAGAAAATTTAAACTCTTCACAGGAATAAAATGCCATAAAATGAATCCCAAAATATGCAGATTGAATCCAGGAATGCAGCATTGCATAGTCACGTACAAGAAGAAGAGGAATATTTTCTACAATTTGCCTCATTATAATCCAAAATAGATCTAAAGTTAAGCCCGATAATTTATAAACAAGCTAATTTTCATCCTTTGCATCTGGCTTACTGGTGCTTGATTGCTTTGTGAGCGCTGTTAATTGCCAATTAGGAGAGGCCTGCTGCACCAATCACAACAGAAAGAAAATGACTCTCCAGTCCCAAACAAAAGCACACATCAAGGACAAAATATCAGAGACACACAAACTATTTAGATGCCATTTGACAGTTCAGCCTGAAGAAATGTAGTGGCACATTACTTAAACTGAAAAGATTTTTCTTAAATTCTTCATATAATTATCTGCATAAAGGATGCGTGCTCTGGAGTGCAAAAATAAATACATGAATAAATAAAATTAAATACAATATAATAAATGGCAAAATTATAAATACAATTTCAGTCCTGTGCAAAATACCAGCTTTATTTAATTCAGCTCAATTCTTTTTTTTATTTTTTATTTTTTTGCTTTTACTGCTAGGAAAAAAATATTCGTTGGCATACATCCTAAAATACATCTCCAAGACTTATTGATCTGTTTGGATCTTTTCCAAAGTCAAAACAGGCATGTCAACAGTCTGTCATTACATTACAGCTCGAAAAATCCTTTAAACAATTCACATCGTCAATAACAGATCGATTTGCTACCTTTCTGACTAATAAGCTTACATTTCTGTTCGATTCAAGTGAACAAATTGTGTTTTATCATTACACAAATATGCTAACTCAAATGTAATGTGTTAGACATGTCCAGATTTAACAGCATATGTTTGTTGATTTCCCTGTCTACCAATCACTGTCAGCGTTCCTCTCGGGATAAACCTGCTCTCATTCACTTTCATTCATTTCTGACTAGCTGCCAGTTAGGCTACTGTAGGTCTGGGGATTTGTAGGTAAGTGGATGACAAGAATGTATTTGGAAAGGTCTCTTATGCTCAGCTGTATTTATTTGATCAGAAATACAATAAAAACTGTAATATTGTGAAATGTAATATATTGGTTTTCTTATTCTAAAGTATTTTAGAAGTTACTTCAGTCTTTTTTGTATTACATTATCCTTCAAAACTGAATCATTTAGAAATGTTCATAGAAATAGACAATAGAAGAAACATTTTAAATATGAAAATAATGGCTTCTGATTAAATAATGGCTTCTAATAATCAAATTCCTCAAATGTTTTTAAGTCATAAACAGCCTAGTGCAACATTAGCTGCATGTTTCTATCATGGTAAATATTTGGTTCCTTGATAAAATCTTTAAATGTGGTGGTGCCACCTCTCAAATGGTCTATTCGCAACAGTAGATCCTGTAATCCATGCATCACTTCACTTTTGAAATGTCACAAACGTTAGTATAGATCTCATGGGGAGAAATATATTGCTGGAGGTGTGGAGTAACTGTTCATCTACTCCTTCGGAAGCTTTGGTAGAGAGGCTCTGCTCTTGTGGGAGGTTAGAAATATGATGAAAACTACAGATCAAGAAAGCTGAATGATGGGCCTTAGCATCTGGCGATATATTTTTAATAACATTAATAGACTGCTGGCTTTGAGGATGATGACCTAGAAAGGGGCCAAATGAAGGATGTGTGAGAGAGAAATAGATAGAGTATATAAGACAACAGCAGGCTTTGACAAGGGAAAGGGAGAGTGTATTGGAGTGTGTTAGAGCGTGCTTGTGTACTCTAGGAGAATGAATGGATGACCGAGTGGGGTTGCGGAGCGTGAATGAAGCCAGGCAGGCTGAGAAAAAGAGACGAGGGCGGGGGGCTGAACGGGCAGCTCTCCCCCAGTCTAAACTGCTGGCTTCACACTGGACGCATTTTAATAGCAGTCCAGAAAAGACCTGAATATTACATGAGCACACAGACAGAGGAAGTTTCTACTTGAATTTCGGAACATTCTTCATCCCAGTTCAGTTCATTAAACAGATCCTTTTATGATCTGCACGCAGTCTGAGTATGTGATGAGTGACCACAGACAGCCTGCAGCTAAATGCGGTTGTCGCTCCTATTCTGAGTTCTAAAATCCTGTTCTGGACACACAAATTATGGTTATATAGGAAACTGGCAGCTATGTTTTTCTTCTAGGGATTTTATAAATGTTCATTAAGGCTATACCGATCTCAACAACTAATCATAAAGTGACGTGACTTAATTAGAAAAAATGACACAGAGACTTAAAAGTGCAAAAGTAATTTTTTCTCATTAAAAAGCATTTATAAATATATGCTTAAAGAAAATATGTTCAGAATTATGTACACCTACATGAGACATAAACAGATGGCACAGAATACATATTATTCATATATTTAAATGGCATATACAATTGCAAATCGATGACATTTTGCTCAAAAACTGGGTGTATATGCCGTTTAATCACTGATGACAGGTGCCAATAATTGTTGACTGGCAGTCGTTCATCCCACACAGGTGGCAACCAGAGTTGTGCTACATTACCACAACTTTAATTCAAATATGACTTAGCAGACTAAAGTCACAATCTATCTGATGATAACTGTGGAAAATAAAATGCAAATACCTTACCTTGCGTTTGTCTTCTGCTTGAAAACATGAGGGGGCGTATGATGCTATGGATGCCTTTACTCACTGGTGAAAGGACGTCATCTCTACCTTTGGCCCTCACAAATGGAGAAAAAGCAATTAGTCATAGAAACTGTTGCTTGATGATTAACCGCGGTTTCAAATGAACTATTGATACATCGGAGGTGTGATATTTTGTCAGTAATCACGGGCAAATTGCAAAATGTAGAATCTATATTTGTCAGATATTATTCTTTTTTTTTCTTTTTGAAACACTTTACCAGACAATATTTAGGCCAATAAAACGTTTACAGCATTTATTAATCTTTAATTAATTAATTGAATTCAACAATTAAATTAAAATATTTTATACTCATTTACATTACGTTACTGCACTATTAATATTATATACATGTATATTCACATTATAAATTATATAGCTAGACTGAACTACACTGGAAAGGGGGAAAAAAAAGAAAAGAAAAAGCAACCCACTGAATTAAATATTTTTTTTAGTTGTAGTAGAGCATTTTAAATAGTAAAATGTTAAATTTTAAAAAATAGATTCACATAGTGTGTACAAATTTATATGAATAAATAAGTAAGATTAAAAGCACTAATATCAAAAGCTTTAAAGTATTCATTGTTTGTTACTACAACCTTGTTTTACTGTAAATTTAGCAGCTCCAGCACGTGAACAAAATCTCCAATGCTTTTATGTCTGCCGTTCTGTGCGTTGGTGTGCACGCTCAAATTGGCATCCTTTGTTTAGTCATAAGGCATTGAACGTTTCCGATAAACATGTGCGATAATCCTTTTGTGTGCGCAGGCTTTCACTGTAAAATTATGTAGAGCTGCATGATTATTTGAAACGAAAGTGCGATCAGACAGTTGCTGCAAACGTCATGTGTATCTTTCAGTGAAGCATGGTTCTGCGGTCGGTATTGTATAAACCTCCATCTAAAAGGCCAGAGGGCGCTCTCACGCAGAAAGTCCGAAAAAAAAAATAGAAGAGCCATAATTCACAGAGAAGCAGTGAAGCAGCTGTCATTATCGAAAACAATTTCTTCAATTTCATAATCGTACAGTTATATAGTCCGTGATTTCCTTGCGTAGCTTGTCAGAGAACTATGGCTCTGTGTAGTAAATGCTGCTTCACCTGAAAGCAGGTAGTAGAGATTTACTACTAATCACAGAAACATCTCGACTGTCAAAATGTGCATGACAAGTGCATTTGGTTAATCATACAGGCCTAAAATTATGGTTTTCTTACTTGGTAACACTTCAGAATAGGGGTCCAAAATAATGCATTAGTTAAGCATTAATTAATGGTTAATTTGTTCACAATAAAGCATTAGTTGAGCAAAAACACACTACTAATTAATGATTAACTTAACATTTGAATCATTAATTAGTAGTGTGTTTTTGCTCAACTAATGCTTAATTGTGAATTAACAATTTATTTTGTTGGTTAATTTGAACAAATTAACCATTAATTAATGCTTAACTAATGCATTATTTTGGACCCCTATTCTAAAGTGTTACCTCTTACTTCTTTTTCAATTACACATAATTTGCATAAAGAACATAAATGTTTTTCTCATATGGGTTGGGAATGTTTTAAGTTGAATAAATACTGACTTACACACACATCCTGATTTGCTCTTCACAGAGCCATGAACTGATCAGATTATTTTAGCCCTGATGGCGAGGACAGGCCTCACGATCACCCTTCCCATCATTCACACCCTCTCGCGGACAAAAAACTGAATGCATACGGCAGCATGTCCCTCCTAAAAATGGCACAGAAAATTCCACCAAACCAGAGGAAAAGAAACAGATCATTGAAAAGTGGGTTACAACACTTTGCCGTAGAACCCTCTGTCATTTATAAGAGATGAACAACCGTGTGTTACCGACTCACAAGCTCCGCGCTCAGCAGGAGGAGGGATGTAAATCACACGCATTAGCATGCAATGTTAGACGTGTAAATTATTTTCCTGTGAAAGTGTGAGTAATACGATACGTCTGCCTACCTGATTATGTTCTTGCACTGCTCAGGCACTGTCACTGCACTTAACTTATTCACAACAATCCAAGCAAAAACCAGCCAGTGCAGCTATAACTAACCAAACCGGGACAATCAAAATAAACCACAGACCTCTCTCTCTGAACCAAGAATATTCAGGCCAACTGTTGTAAGTGAGACTCAGAGTATGAAAATGTACGCGTGGACATTTATTATTTAAGGCGTAATTATATGCAGGGTCGCTGTGTCAGCCTGCTGCTGTGACTGAGACTTTTCATTAGGGTACCTTGTCATACACTCCGGGCCTCAGGCACGTCACACTGCCGTCCCGAACGATTCGCTCCTAACTGTAGAGTCCTAATGAAAAGAGTCTGGTGTGGATGAAAGGGAAGGAGCGTTATCCTCTTTTTACTGGCTTTTCTGCAGCTCTTTTGCTCGTTTTTCCTCTGAGACTTAATTTTAATGTTAAATGATTCTGATTGGATTTTAGCGGAATTAAATTAGGAAAGGAGTAAAGGAGTTGGAGGAGAATGACATTAAGGCGGAAAGACACACGTATAGAACGCTTTAATTCATTTTCCTTAACGTCAGCCAGAGAGGATGCCCGGGAGCTCCTTTTCATTCAGTAGCATTCAGCCGCTAATTTATCGATGAAGCCAGAACCTGAAGGCCCAATCTGAGGGAATTCCCCCTTTTTGAGCTCATCATTATTTTGTGTTGCCTTAATTTTGAACCAAATTAGTGGGCATAAAACTCAATTAAATTAATCCACCAAACTCAATTCATTACACATCAAACCTTTACAAGGGCCTTTCGAGGAAAAAAAGCCTTTGGAGCCTTAAAAGGGAGTTGGTACATTAGCTGGGATTCCTTCATATACGGCAAAATCATCCCTAATTGTGGGGAAGTTTTCATCCGCCACTTACATGTACCCTATTTTCAAATTAGCCCCCTGTAGTCTATTCAGGACCTTTTTGCTGTGAGCAGCATTTAAATAATGACTTGTCTTAAGTGACTGGATAATTATTGAAGGGAGGTTAAGTGGTTTACTCAAAGGCACAGAAAGGCCAATCCCCAGCAGAGATTCACTAGTGTTCACTAATGAATTTGACTGAATCTGGTGTAAACTGTGGGGAAGCAAAGTAAATGAACTCTTCCCAGCTGCTTAAATAATAGTATTTTGTTAATATGAAAAGAGAATTTTTAAATTGTAAAATGGTCCTTGTTCACTAATAATTCGGTCAAATTTACAAATGTATGTGCATATTTAATGTGATTTAAAAAGGTGTTTTTAGCCCAGTTCTAATGTGGCTTTTGTGTTATGTGTTTTATGTTTTGTTTTAATATTTTTGAGACAAAGTTTCAAATAATATTGTATATAAATACTGTAAATATATATAATACAATATATTATATAGGCATATACTGTACACATATACAAAAGTTTGGGGTCAGTCTTTTTTTTTAATTGATACTTTAATATAGTATAGGATATATTAAATTAATTAAAAGTGACTGGTGAGAAATTTGCATCATACAAATGCTGTTCTTATGTACTTTGTATTCAAATAATTCTAAATGAAAAAAATAAATAAATAAATAAATAACTCTAAATGAAAAAAATAGCATGTTTTCTATCAAAATATTAAGCATCACCTTTATACTAATAAGAAATATTTCTTAAGCACCAAATCAGCATAATAAACAAATTCTAAAGGATTACAAGAGATTGGAGACTGAAGCAATGCCTGCAGAAATTTTAACTTCATATATTGCTATGTATATCTACACACACAATACTGTTATTTTAAATGTATTTTGGATTGAACAAATGCAGCCTTGGTGAGCATAAAATATTTATTTCAAAAACATAAAAATATATTGTACCAATCAACTACTGAATGCTAATATTAAAATATCACAGTGACTAGACACCTAGGCCTTTCAAATACACTTGTCAGGGTTTTATTAATGAATTTCACATCTGCTTTTAACACATGAACATTGGGTTATTATTGGATTGCCTCCAGAGGCTACAAGCTCATTCAATTCTTGTGATTTGGATAATGGATTTTTTAAAGATTTGACATCAATGCTAAAGAGCTGTGTTGTGAGAGGTTTCCAATTTCTATTCTTAAATAACCCCAAGCAGGTTTTGTTTTGTATTTTAGGTTTGTTATTACTAATTTTAAATGTGTTTTTGTGTAGTAATTGTGGTTTGGTTGTTGTGTGTGCTTTTTGTATTGTGTATAGGTGAAATATTTGTATTATATAATGACATTTTATGAATCCTGAAATAAATGTAGTATTAAATATCTGCCTTGAACTAAAAAAAAAAGAGGTTTTATTATTTTAACACTTTTTCTTTGCCATGCATTAAAAGATCAATATTAATTCAAATCCATTTACGTGCTGTGCAAGGCTGTAATATCATCATGCAGCATCATTTCATTATCAAAAGCACTCAAACAAACACAAAACTTGAAAAATATGCTAAACTTGAGAAAACCCCCATAAATCAATACTCGGCGGTGAGTGTTGTCCCTGTGAGAAGCTGTGAAGTGCATCTTTTTTTATTGTCATCTCATTGGTCACTGTCCACTTGAGAGACAACGATACATGGCCTGCAGGCTAGACACTGGCCATGGAAACTCACAGGCTTTTTACTAGCAATTCGCTAAGACTGTTTATATCGGTGCTCATTTCTTCACAACATTTTATAGACCGTAAGAGACAGTGTAATCATTACCAGAACTGGAGTGTACAGTCTTTAAAACCTCTGAAAATTACTGACAGGGCTGACTTAGACAACAGTACAATGACACAGTAATTATTACGTTAGTAATTATTGCATGACCCCATCTAACCATTTAAAACTAATCTTGTCTGAATATTTATTCACAGGAACGCAGACATTAGCTTTTGTGACTTGTTTTTGCTTTCTTGCCATAGCCAGAGACAGATTATGCCGCTGACATGCCCTGGGCACATGTCTCATGGGCTCTTAACAAAGGACACTTCATTGCAATAAAAATAGCAATGGATTGAAACTAAACATGTGGTGTTTACATGTGTGCTATTTCCAATACACTGTTAAAATAATAAATATGTAAATACTACATGCATATTGCATCCATTTTATTTATCTATATATATATATAAAATACATACAGTATATGTATGTAACGAAGCCAAAGGCAGAGAGGGATCCTATTTGCAGCTTTCATTTAGAATAGTAGTACAGGGAAAAGTCAGCAGGAGCAGGATCAATGACAGAGATATCCAAAAGCAGAGTAGTATTCACAGGCAGAGTTCAGGGCAGGCAGATAACAATCACAGAATCAGGAAATAGTCCAAGGTCAAATAACAGAGATCAATCACAATATAAATGCTCAGAAATGTCAGGCAGTAGACAAGACTTCGCACTGAACTGAACTCAATGTGCCACTTAAATACTGCTCCTAGCAAGCACAAGTGTGTGGTCTCAACAGGTGTCCTTGATCAGTCCCAGGTATGAGGCATTATGGGAATTGGAGTCCAAATGGTGAGTCAGTACTCAGGTGATGGCTCCCTCTGGTGAACCGTGATCGAGAAGCCATGGGTGCAACAGAGCCCCCCTCCTGCGAACGCCTCCTGGCGTGAGGTGCTGGGTGGCGCCGAGGCCTTCCACAGGGTCGAGGAGCTGGCCGATCAGGATACGTCTGGTGGAAACCCTCTGTGAGAATGGGGTCCAGGATATCACCTGCAGGAACTCAAGAACGCTCCTCTGGCCCGAAGCCCTCCCAGTCGACTAAGTACTGAAGTACCCTTGCCCGGCGACGAGAGTCGATAAGCTCATTGACCCAGTACACCACCTCTCCGGATGTCCCTGGTGGATAGCCATACCCACTGGCCTGGAACATACTGGGGATGAGGTCGTCGATGACTGTTAGCTTGATTCTGTTGGTGACGAACTGCTTGCTCCAGATGTACATGGGCATGGTCCCAGATCTGTTCACTCCTTTGTAACCAGTCGTTGACTAAGGGAAGGGCAGTAGGAGTCTCGGACCATGGAAAGAGTGGGAGTTGAAAGCCCAGGATTCATTTGAATGGGGTCATGCCAGTAGAGGGATTTACCAGTGAGTTCTGGGTCTGTGGGTTGGTTCTGAACATAGGTGCGTAGAAAGCTGATGACCTCTAACCGACTGGCCGTTAGACTGTGGGTGGTATCCAGGGGTGAGACTTATTTTAACGTTAAGTTAAAAACCAGCCGGACGATGATGTGAGGACTGAGAAGTTTGAAAGGGTTGCATTGATTGATGAAAGTAATGAAGTCTTGGGAGAGTTTAGGCCACCAATACTGTTGCTCGATAAGGTGGATGGTTGCAGTGATACCGGGGTGACCTGATCTGGGGTTATTGTGGATTTGAGTGATGAGTGATTGTCTGAGTGGTTCTGGAACAAAGGTGCGTGCTGGAGGACATTCAGGTGGTGGAAGATGTTCTTGATTGTATTGGTTGATCTCAGTGTTGATGTCCCATTGGACCGGGGCGAGTAGAATGCTCTCAGGAAGGATAGTTTCAGGTGTCGTGGGTTGAACCGAGTTGTCAAAGAGACGGGATAAGGCATCAGCTTTAGTGTTCTTGGTTCCAGTTCGATATGTGACAGTGAATTGGAAGCGAGTGAAGAACATGGCCCATCGAGCTTGACGTGGATTGAGGCGTTTGGCTGATCGCAGGTACTCTAGGTTCTTATGGTCTGTAAGAACGATGAAAGGATGAACTGAACCCTCTAGCCAGTGTCTCCACTCCTCAACTGCTAGTTTGATGGCCAGTAGCTCCCGGTTGCCGACGTCGTAGTTGCGTTCCGTGGGTGTGAGCTTGCGGGAGAAGAAGGGGCATGGAAACATTCATCACAAAACTAGAAGAGCTGACCCCTGGATACGGCGATTGCGTTCTTCGATGGTGAGGTGAGTGGCACCAAGTTGCATGGGTTTTGAAGCGTTCACTTTTAATTTTCTCATGACATGCAGGAATGTCTCTTGGGCGAGTGCATTGAAGGTTGTCAATGTGAATGGTTAGATCAATGAATTCGCTCAGCGTTCTGCCTACATCTCTACAAGCAAGTTCAGACTGTAGTTCATGTGACAAGCCCCGGCGAAACAGTGTCTTTAATATGTCCTAAATCCATTCAGTCTGAGCAGTGAAAGTTCTGAAGCTTAAAGAATAATCAGCAGCTGAGCTTTTACCTTGCGTGAGAGTTAGAAGTCCATCTTCAACACTCCTTCCTCCGTCTGGATGTTCTAAAACCTCATGGAAAGTCTTTAGGAAAGCATTGAAGGTTGGGAAGGCGGAGCCATCCATACGCCTTAGACAGCCGTAGCCCATTCTAAAGCCTGTCCAGTCAATAGTGAGCAAACAAAAGCGATTCGACTGCTGTCGTTGGGGTACAACGTGGGCTGCTGGTCGATGAACAATAAACATTGAAGGAGAAATCCCTTTTATTTCCCCTGAGTCCCATCATACTTCTCAGGAAATGATAGTCTTGGATTAGCAACAGCTGGTAGCTGATTAGCAGACTCACGTGTGGCGGTTTGAGTGGGAACTATGGATGAAGCTGGCCTTTGTAATCCACGTACTGCTTGTAGAAGCTCCTCCGTTAGCATAGTGAGTCGTCCCAGCTGAGCATGATGAGAATCAAGACGTGAATTTTGGGCAGCCATATCTGCAGACAAATGAGCATACGCTGCTGGATCCAGGTAAGGCGAAGTCTTCTGTAACGAGGCCGAAGGCAGAGAGGGATCCATTTGCAGCTTTTATTGAGAATAGTCGTACAGGCAAAAGATCAGGAGGAGCAGAATCAACAACAGAGATATCCAGAGGCAGAGTCGAGGTCACAGGCAGAGTTCAGGGCAGGCGGATAACAATCACAGATATAATCGCTCAGAAATGTCAGGCAGTTGCAAGAACAAGACTTCGCATTGAACTGAACTAGCATGCTGCTTAAATAAAGCTCCTAACAAGCACAAGGGTGTGGTCCGAATAGTGAGTCAGTACTCAGTGGTTGCTCCCTCTGGTGAACCGGAGGAAGTGATGGAGAAGCCATAGGTGCAACAATAATAATGAGAAACTTTCTCATAATGATGACGTAGTATGTAATAATATTCAGAAACTTCTCTTAATTATAAGTTAATATATTTTAACATTTAAAGGGGAAAAAAAATATTTATAACGAGAAACTTTCCCATAATAATGAGTTATTTTCTCATAGCAATGACTTGTTTTATCATAATAATGACTTATCATCTCATTAATAATGACTTAGTTTCCCATAATAATGATATTCAAGAAAGTCGTGTAGCTTAGCTGTCTTCTAAAACCTAACCCAAAGTACTGTTTGTGTGAATGGTCAGCCCTTATAGCTGAAAACAGGTGCAGGACCTCCTACGTGAGGCCTCACAATACGCAGGCATTGTAAGGCCATTTGGTTCACACCTTTACAGACCAAATGTTAAATAGTGGGGTGCAGTTGCAAAGTAATACATTAGAAGTTGATTCCGTCTAGGGAATACTCATAAACTTTCAATCCCTCCTTTGATCATTTTTGTTCACAGCAAAATAAAAATAATAAAACGAATTACAGTTTTTCTCAAATGCTAAAACACATTTCACAAACGTTTTCTCCATGTTCCCCAATGTCTAAACACAACACCCTTTTCTAAAGCTACATAAACACAACCACACCTTCTCACTTCAAAACTACAACTTTCACATCAAAAGAGCAGCTCGTAAACACTATACACATCATTACACACTACAGCAAAACGTCTAGGTTGCGTACGTAACCCATCTTCCCTGAAGGAGGGAACAGAGACGTTACAAATGGGAACTCGCCAGAGAGACCAGATTGCCTTTGAGCTTTACACAAAAGGCCAATGAATATTGGCGTGCATTTGATTGCGCTCAGGTGCACCTCATGACTCGGAATGCACATGCAGGTTTTAGCTGAAGAGCCGAGCCGGCGTCAGCACGAACTCAGAGTCGTGGCAGGTGAAAGTGTAACGTCTCCGTTCCCTCCTACGTTACCATTTCAGTCGAATCACTTTGACGTTACAGTACATATGGGAACACCAGTGTTGGGAGTAACGGCGTTTAAGTATAACGGAGTTACTAACGGCGTTATTTTTTCAGTAACGGAGTAAT
>JAUCNO010001174.1:46175-58001 GCA_032353835.1 Enteromius viviparus | reverse complement strand
CTACTGACCCATATGAATGGGCTGATAACGACTGATAACGGCCCATTCAATCGCGTGATAACATCCGAATCCGCTGTGGATCCTAACGCATTTTTTTTTCTATTTCAACATGGATATTAAAATTAGGAGGGATGAAGACCATCTCTTTTCAACAGATCAGGTCTGCCCCAAAAACTTGTTCAATTGTCAGTGAAACCTATGCTATGCTGAATAACAGTCTTTCTGAATTTACGTTTAGCATTAGCCAGCACTTTCAAATTTGCCAAGATGTCAGGCGCTCTGGCTCCTACAACACATTGGACTATGATGGCACGTTCCGTACAATAGAATCGCCAATTGCTAGAGGTCTTTCATCAAGTTTCCCAGTTGGTGCATCACTGAATGGGGAGAACCTGTTTGATGTTCTGATCGGAAGAGCAGTGTTTTGACCTGCGACTATGACGTCTCACAGTCATCCAGTTTCCCTGCTGCGTGAGCACTGCTGCTGGAACCAAACAATGTATGTGAGCTGAAGTACCCGCATCCAAAACCGTATCTACAGCCCTCACATTCTGACTGTCCTCTGTTAAAGTTTGGATGCGTGTCTCTATTTCTAAAATCTTCTCTAACTATATCCCTGCATTTATCACATTTGAAACCCTGATCGCCGACAGAGAGCGATAAGCTGTACATGATGTGCAAACAACAAGAGAAGGAGAAGCCATACTCGCCGCAATTGATGGATTATTCACTTACCACTGTCTTTTGATAAACTTGTGAAAAACAGAGCGAAATGGAGCTAACAATAATTTAAACGGAGTGAGAAAAAATAAAAGGAGATGATAATACAAAACAATAATATCCGCGAGGGTAAAGTGAGCAAAGACTCAAATGACAAGCTAACCAGCATATGAATGCCAATAAGCTGAAATCATGGTTTTTAGAATAAAAATAAACGATCAACAATCAAATAGGTTTGATATATACTATAGGAAATATTGAGGGAGTTAAGTTATATATTATCACTTTAAGGAGAGTGATAGACAGAAATACAAAGTTACGTATCCGAGCCACTAACACTAAACAAAATGAATTGTAAAATTCATAACAGCAAGAAAATAAGTCTAAATTTTGAAATAAGACATTTTGCCATAAATTTTGACGTAACAATTGTTTGTTCACCATCAGTTTCAGTTTGTTCTTAAAAAAAATAAATCCTGTGAATAAATAAATTGTGAGTGCAACTAATTTAAATTAAACAGGAACTCTATATTTTTAAGTTGAGTTGTCAAAATAATTAATCCCCTGGATTCATTTGGTTTGTGAAGGTTCTCATGACTCTACACACTCATTACATTCAGCAAAGTAGACAGGGAATTAACCATTTTTCACTAAACTTTACTTTTTTGGGGGGCAGGCAGCCTCATCTGAGTGAGGAGAAGTTGAAATATATGCTCTTATGAGTGTGTGTTCACATTATGGGGGATTTTCATGTGCCTGAAGACTAGGCCAGATATAGAAAACACTTTTGTGACAGGTCTCTGTTGGCTTAGGTAGGTTTACTCAGGAGCTGCTACAAGATGAGTACAAATTGTTTCTCACAAAATGGTGAGATTTACATTTTATTCAAGGACGAGGCGAAGCTTGGTGGAGAGATGTATTACATTATTGTGTAAATGTAAAACAGGGCTAGTAGTATGTGTGGGCTTTAGCATTTGTGATTGTAAGACCGTATGCGTCAGATCCATACTAATAAAGACACGTGTGTGGCAGCATAATCTTACTAGATGGTACTGTATGAATGCTCACAGCTCTAAAATCTGATTGAATGAGTCACATTTAAAGCATATATATCTGTTTTGTGTGTGTGTGTGTGTAAATGGTTTGTATTAGATTATGTATATAGCCTACATACAAAAGTGTTCTGTATCATATTCCTATTGCCACCATTTCATGAAATAATAAAAATTTTATACTATATCTCACACATGGCCTATCATATCCTATTTCTTTAAAATAGTTGTTTTTTCATGTTTTTGTCCAGAACCTGATGACGATGAGCAGAAGGTGAAGACCCAAAGACCGCGGTCAGCTGATCAGCCGGGTGTGTTTCAGGCCCAGACAGGTGAGTCCCATCTTTCATTATTAAGAGGAATTGCATTTCAGAACCATGGACAGTGCTTTGATGTTTTCCAAGTGAAAAAGGTGTCTTAAAATAGCAACACCTACAGGATATATCTTACTATAAAGGTATACAGCATATATATATATATGATGTTGTACATAATACAAAAAATAAAATAAAATAAATAAATACCCCAGTCTTCAGTATTACATTTGCTGCTGCTCATTTGGTTCTTATTACCATCAGTGCTTATTATTATACTTTTTTTTTTGCTGCTTAATATTTTTGTAATAGCTTTGAAAAATATAAGTTATACAAAAGAACAGCATTTTATAACATTACAAATGTGTTTAGTGTCGCTTCATCAAGTTATGGTGTCCTTGTTGAATAAAAGTTTTAATTAAAAAAATTATTAAGCATCAGAACAATTTTGAACACCAAATCAGCATATTAGAATAATTCCTGAAGGACCATGCGACATTGAACAAATGAATTACACACTCACACACACACACACACACACACACACACACATATCTGGTTTACTATCCTTGTGGAGACTCTCCATAAGTGTTATTCTACTGTACAAAATAAATTTTATATTGCCCAATACCTAAACCTACCTCTTACAAAAATCTTTATTTATTTTTATATTTTAAAAAAATTGGGTATATTTATTTATATATTTAAAAAAATTGGCATTGGGTAGGATTAGGGATGGAGAATATGGTCAGCTGGAATATGTGCTAATAAACAGCCAAACTGTGAAAATCGGTCTCTATACTGAACGTTAACCTAAAATAGTTTTAAAATTCAAAGTTGTAATAAAATAACATCTGAATGTTGTCATGTTGAAGTAACTGGCATTGCACCTTTCCCCCTCATCAGCCTCCATCTCTGTGAAAGAAAACGTATGTGCATAAGCTCCTTCTGGCATCCATGTCCCCATCAGCCCCTACCCTCTATTCTCCACCCATCTGGTTCGCAAATAAGGCTAAGCTCTGACTCACCACATGCAAATGAAGATGTAATGCGATTACAAGACGTGCAATTAATTTGATTTGCCCATTCACTTTGTGATGTCGCCTCTATCCAAGGACATGGCTTTCAAAAATAACAAAAAACGACTAGGGAACTTTTCATGCCGTATTCCCACCCATCACGTTCAGCCCAAGTTGATACAGTGGCTCTGTCTGCCACTGACCTTACGACACTTTTTACGTTTTTGAAGGCGTTGAAGGGATTATTGGAGGTTTTCGTGAATACTAAAAAAAAAACAGGAAAAGCTGTTGTAAGTTATTCACAGGAATGTACTGGCACTTTTAGTTGCAGCTTAGCATAGATCATTGAATCTGATTAGACCAGTAGGATCTCATCTCTAGGGGAGTTGAAAAATGAGCCTACTTCAAAAAAAAAAAAAGGGCGGCGTGTTCCTTTAAAACTGATGTTGAAGTCCGTTGTTTGAGTCTGGTTCAACAATTTCAAGATTCTTGTGTTTTGTAGGTGACCCAGCAGCGGAGGAGTGGTCTCAGTGGAGCGTGTGTTCATTGACATGTGGGCAGGGTTGGCAGGTTCGTTCTCGTTCATGTGTATCCTCTCCTTACGGGACCCTCTGCAGCGGCCCGCTGAGGGAAACCCGACTCTGCAACAACACTGCCACCTGCCCAGGTGAGCCGCAGCATCAAGCAGGTAGAGTACCTCCATGCTTTCAGATGCCCATCTACACATTTATACTTCCTCACACACTGCATGAGCAGGTCATATATCCCGAAACCTTTTCTGAATGTTTGCTTTTGCTTTGTAAGTAAACATTGGCCAGTGCATGAGAAGAACCTGCAGCTATTAGATGATTTGGATAGTATGGCTTCACACATTTACTGCCTCCACTGCATGCTTGTACACATCACACGCACTGCTTTTTTTTTTGTATCTATTGTGGAAGTGCGTATAATGGGCACTGTTGACTCTCTTTGTGCTGCATTGATATGAATCAAGCTGTTCAGTCTTTTTTGTCCTTGTACTTGAGTATGTGCACTTGACTTTGGTGTGCATCAGGGTTGTGTGATTCAGGTGAGCTTAGTCTCACTATTTTATTTTTTGCATGCGTATCAGCATGGTAAAAAAACACTGTTAAATGGACATTGGCAGTCCTGGATGCTGATTGGTCAGTTCAGCATTCAAGAGGTGCTAGAATCCACATTATACAACAGGCACTTTTCACTGTTTGTATCACTCAGCTTGTATGTGTTGGTTCCACACGGACCGTCTGTTAGAGGTGGGGGTTTTAAGGACTCTTCTTGCAGGTTACATCGATACGCCAGTAGGTGACGACAAGTGACTGTCCTTGTGAGTGAGTCATTGAATTGTTCATTCAATTGATTTGTTCAATAACACTGATTCATTCAGGAACAAAACAAGACACCGACCTAATGAGTAAAAGAAAGATCGATGCTGTCTGCACTAGTGGGAATGTTGGGATGTTTTAATTAAGTAACCATTGTAATTGATGTAAGCCGTGAATGCTGACAATACAATTTATCGTGCACACATTATCTGTTTATTTACCTGATTTTGAATATCTTTGCGTTAATTAATTCGCTTGATGTAAACCGCTGTTCAAAAGTCTGATATTTTTTGTGTTCTATTAATCAAAAAGCTTTTTTGAAAAAAAAAAAGACACAGTTTAATCAGCAATTGTTTTCAAAATGGATAATAATGACATGTTTCTCGAGTTCCAAATCAGTATTATTCAAAGAATGATTTCTGAAGAATCATGCGACACTGATGACTGGACTAATGGCTGTTGAAAATTCAGCTTTGCATCACACAAATAGATTCGATTTTAAAACATATTAAAATAGCAATTATTTATTTGTTTGTTTGCTTATTTATGCTTTATTAACATAAAATTACTTAACCCAAACGTTTGAACAGTGGTATACACGTCATAGACTTGTATATGTATCAAAATTAAACTATATTCAACACCTAGCACAACATCTCATACCTTATTGCTTGAAACCTTTCCCAAACCACAAACCTCTTTGTTTTTCTGATCATTTACTCTTCTTTTTTTCCCTGTGTTAATAATTTGACCAGATGCTTTTGGAATGATGTTTCTACATTGTTTTAAGCGCTGAGTAGTAGATGCAAATCTTAATGCTTACGAGGCACACACAGATTGTCCTTTGTTGCGTATCATCCGCTGTGCAAGTGCTTCTGTGTGTTAATTCTATATTTATGTAAAACAGGATAACTCAATTTACCTCTCATATGTGCATTCAGCCTTAGATCTGATATTCGGTGTCTGGGCTTTGATGAGATGGGGCGTTTTTTAGTCTCTCCAAGAGTACGGATCAGCGCTTTAGTATGTGATTTAAGGACAGCAGCAGACGATCTCAGCCGAGCGAGCAAGACTGAAGAGAATCAAAGTGAAGGATTTCTCCTGGAAATATCTGCTTGCCGAGGATTGATTCTAAACAGCGATCGATGAAGCTCAGATATGAGCAGCATTACGTTCTGACATGCAAACCTTTGGAGTCCATAGAATTTCGATGTTTAGTTCACAAAAGCTGATTATAGAGATCTATGTGTCAATACAAACATAAACAAGACAAGACTAAGAAAGGGAGATGCTCACTGTTGAGTTTTTTACTGTTTTAGCATTTTATATTATTTGACAACATAAGCAGGCAGCCAATGTTTACTAAATGGATGCAAACATTGGCAGAGGAAGACAATGTGAACCGGAGCAGAGCCGCATGTGTGTGCCTGCATGTGTTCATAGATTACTTTCACTCCACAGGAAGTGTTAAATAGGGATGGGCACTGGCGAAAAGGGACCGAGTGTCTTTGAGATTAGCCTGAGCTAGCGTAGCTTCAGCATAGTTTAATGCTCAATGGAAGTCCCTTGGTCCTTCTTTTGGCTTTCGTTCAAACGGAACTTAATTGATTTGCGAAAGCAATTATGGCCAGGTTTATTTAGTTTGGAGGAGAGTTATTATTCAAAATTGATCAAGCACAGCCTTCAAATAAAATGGGTACTTTTAAAATAACAGCAATTCTGGCTGCAGTCTTAAATTGTCCTCTGTTTGCTCATTAGCTAATCCCAATCTAGAGCTCAGTTTAATTTGTGGACACAAGCCATCGATAGCTGTTTTCATCAGAATTAACACTAACTAGTTTGTTCTCTGTTGGTTTCTCCGGAATAGCAGGGTATGTTTTACAATGTAAGCTTTTAGATGGGCTTGATTTTCATTACTTTTTCATAAATCATCAAATGTTTAACACATACAAAACCACTGCTATGAAAAATCCTGGACTTTTAACTCAAAATTACTATATATAGCGATCGTGACAACTAGCCCCAATCTCCTCTGTAACGAACATAAAAGAATGTGGTTTTCTTATCCAAACAAAGGCAGAGATATCAGTCAAAAGGTTTCCATGGCAAGATCATGAATTATCTGAAATGCTAAACCTTGGGCCCAGTGAAACCCAAAATCTAAATGAATCTTTTCATGATAGCCTTAAGAAATTCCTCTCAGTGCGTTCGAGGATGTGTCTAGCGCTGCTGGATATCATTGTGTCTGGGCAGCAGAGCAGTGCTAGGCCAAACTCAATCTGCACAACTTTAATGAAGGAACACTATTCAAAGCTTAGGGCTCTATTGATGAGTGAAATCTGATGCAAATATCTCAGACAGGTAAAACTACTCAGGAGACCTGGAGTCAAACGAGAAAGCCATGTTTAAGTAAACTTCTGGTGGATGTATTTATTAAACTATCATTATTATTATTTCATTTACTGGCACTTCTGATTGCTGTTTCGGCTGTTAAACATTTTGTGATGTCTTCAGAGCCTGTTAATGTTTTTTTTTTTTTTTTAGCTGTAAGTCCTTTTTGAAATATAATGGAATACTCAAAAAAATAAAGCAGCACATTATTTCTGTTTGTGCATGATTATGGGTGATGCGGTTGCTAAAATTGGAACACAGCTCTAGTTCAAATACACCAATTACCTTATTGTTCACAAGGCTTTGATGCTTGACAATATACCCAGTAATCTTTTTTTTTTCTATTGGTAATGTAATGACCTTACATTTTTAACTTTTTTAGCATACATTTATTGAGCGATAATTTTTGTTCGTCATTATGCGTATGTTACAATTTAACCAGCATATTTGACTGGCATGTCTCTTACAATAAGGCAAAATGCTAGCAATGAAAAATAAATTATAATACGATATATTTAGTGAAAAAAAGGCTTATCAACTGCTAAAAGGGAAGATAAAATGCTTTTGTTGTTGACGTCAAAAGCTGGGCATCCAATCAAACTCTACAGCTTTTTGCTATAAATTCATCTGTCACTTAGTAGAAGCAGCCAAGTTAGGCAGAACCCAACATGGACAGGTTGGATGCCATGAGAGTGAAAATTAAATAATAATAATAAAAAATGTGTGTGTGCGTGTGTATATAAATATATAATTTATTATTATTATTATTATTATTATTATTATTATTAGTTTGCATATTGTCCGTCTAAAATATTAATATATCATATTATTTTAATTACATGTATGTGGGATCATTGTGTTTATTGAATCAACACATGTGATGTGCAATATCAAATCTGGGTCCTGAAGAAATGAAACCACTGCATTTTAATAAATCTTAGGGCAAAAGGGGCAATTGCATCTATTAACCAACAGGTGGTGCTATGCATTTGTTTTTGCCCTTTAAATCTAATGACGCATCAGACTACGGGATTCAAGGTTAGCTCATTCATCACAGCTTTTTAAAGGGTAACTGCATCCGTTAAAACTGCAGTCGCTGTTGGTCTTAACTGATATAAATAATATTTACGACATGTAAACAACACTGAACAATGACTACAGCCTGCGGAGCCACAGAACAGGGTTTGCTGGTGTTCTAGAAAGGCTCTGAGGGGACATTGATCTATTGGTTTGAGGATTGTTGTCTGCCCCGCATGCCCGGTTCACAATCACATCTTTTTTTGTGCCTGTTTATTTATTTCTCTCTGTCTAGTCTGCTTCTTTACCTTTCATCATCAAACAGTACTGCTTTTTTAGCCTTTTTCCTGATGCTGGTCTACTGGTCAGTGTGTATCTGTTTTTACGCTTCTTTCTCACTTCCTTCACCCCCTATGGGGATTGGATAGACGGGCTCTGGGTCTCTGCATGAGGCAGCACAGACAGTGATTTGATGGATGCGGCAGTACGTAATGTGGTCTATAGAAAGGCAATGAGCACTGCGGGCACATCAGCCCAGTATTCAACCTCTCCCCATGCCACACAAAATCAGTGCTGTTATCCTAGCCACACGTTTCACCCTTTAAAGCTCGCAATCAACAGCGTCATCAGGCTAAAACTACCAATGAAAGTGTTTGGATGTCCAGGTGAGAATAGATTGCCAGTGACTTGCTAGCCATGGAGAAGTTCGAAGTTAATTTAATTATTTCTCCTGAAAGCTCTTTTCAAAGTCTCATGAAACTATATATCGCTTCAATGCTTCTTTATTTATTTTTAAAATCCCTTTTGCTGCAGCTAATTTTAGCTTTATTACTAAGATGCACTGCACCAAATTTAAAGTCAGTGATGTCACATTGTTCTTGTGACTTTTTTTCTTCTTCTTTTTTAGATGTTTTTTTTTGTTCGTTTTTCTTTTCCTTAAAGGATCCTTGAAATGTGACATATACTGTACAAATATTACAAATCAGTGGTTCACAACAACAGCAAAAAGTATATATATATAAATATATATGTGTGTTTTTGTTACCTTGCGATTTTGCTAATGGTATTATTTCTGAAAATCGGCATTCAATAATAAAAGTAATAAATTATAAATCAGTTAGTCTTGACTGACAATGCGATTCGCCTCGCTCATGCCGGACTCGAGAATGGGGTGGTGGTGTCCAGGTGGAGCAGAAAGCCTAAACTTCTTGTTCTGGACAGTTTCTTCAAGTGCAGGTCAATTTCTTCTGTAAATAGATTGTTTAGAAGTTATTTCTATGAGTACCAATGTTAATGTTTAAGAATATGATATTCTAGGGAATTGTGTGCTTCTATTTTTATAGCAACCGTTTGGACAGGGGCCCTTTTTTATTCTGTAATGATTGTGTATAAGGCAAGGTTGAAAAGAAATATGTAGCAGTTTGTGTAAATGCTCAGGCTATTTATTCAGTTAATTTTATTCATTTATTAAAAATGAATCCTCATTAATGACTTTGCATAATTAGATGGGTTTTTGATTTTACGGTATCATTGTCCACAATCCTTATTCAAATCTGCACCTGTAAACTCTTTATATTAGGTCAGCAGAACATAATTTTTACTTAATTGCAGAAGACTAGATGTTTAAATGCATGTTTGTTTTTTTTGTTACTGGTTGTCTAATTTGATCTGCTGAAGAGGGTGGAAAGTGGCTCTGAAAGTCAGCTTCTGTGTCTAAGTTGTTTGAGCAACAAGTACCTCTTTTTTTCTACCTGTCCAGCCCTCTCTCTTTCTCTCTCTCGTTCATTTCATGAAAGCTCTTTTTTCCCACTCTTCATGCTGTATGTGCAGCTGAGCCATGGCTCCTTTGAGCTTTGCACTACAGAGCGCTATCAATTATTTATCAGCATGCATAATTCACAGTACATCCCTGCTCTACACTGAGGAGGCCTTACAATCTCTCCCGCTCTCTTTCCAAAAGCCCTCTCCAAAATCTCCTTCTCTGTCTCTTTTACTTACTCTTTCTTTTGCCCCTTTCTCCAAATCCTGGCCAATTCTCTTGCCTTCCATCCCCTGTCAGGATCCGTTTTTCTTTCTGTCCTCACCTGGATCACTCTTTTCAATCTCCCCCACCCTTCCATCCTTCTCCTTTTCCGTTTTCCATATGTATCCATATGACAGAAGTCTGTCTTCTGTTTTTACTGTCACTCCACACATCGAGCATTTCCTCTCTCTTTGGCAACTCAGATCATCTGCGCTCTTCAGCTTACGATGATCCCTATAGTTGGTCAGTCTAGAGGACATGTAAGGGGGAAAAAAAATCAGTTAGGCTCTTTTGAGTGGTTTTGTGGTTGGTTTAACTGTTGTCGCACTGCAGTGGTTTATCAGAGTCATTCACATCCTCAACTGCCCATCTCATCAAGCCCACGGTCATACTGGATATTCTATTCCAAAACCTATATCAAGTAACCTACAGTAGTAAGCAGTTTTCATAGGAAGACTTTTAAGATAGCATAAGTGCCTGCTTCCAATGCAAAGACTGTTTTATATGTTACATAATTATACCATTGCCTTCCTTATTTATGTATACCTACTAAAATAAGATTTCTCTCACATGGCTTGTATTGAAATTGATACTACTTCAATTAATTTATTATTATAGTTTTTACATTTAAAAAAATATATAAACTGACATCAGTATATCACTTTTTGTCTGTACAGTTTCATCAGTAATGAAACAATTGTGAAATGTATTCTATCTATACATAAATAAAAAAAATCTTTTTTTTTTTATCTGATTCAGAAACCCTCTACCCTCCCCAACTCCATCTGTATGGATGCTATGGGGTGAATTATGTATGCAATGTAGGGATTATTTCATATATGTTATATAAATAAAAAAAACATAAAAATACAGTTTAACAAAAATAAAACGAGTTAAATATGAAAATGAATCAGTAAATAAATAAATAAATAAGTAAATAAAAAGTGTGCTGAGCCTTTTATGTTCCAAAATAATTACAGTACTAATGAGATTCAATTTCAGTTCGAATGTTGTCTTTGAAGGCAGCTCACTAGGTTTTGGAACAGTTGCTAGAGTAGAGTCATATCAGAAAGTTCAAGATCACCATGACTTCTATTAAAAAAGATTTTAAGAATACATCTAGGGAATACGCTTTTATTGATATTCAAACAATCCTTCAGGGACACAACCTCATTGAAATCCTCTTGGCTGGAACACAATCAATTGGACACGTTTCACGATCAAACGGTGCATTTCATCTAGTTTTGCTCTAGCCATGCCTTGATCTTTTGCACTTTGGTGCTCCTTCTTACAGGATAAGTGACGTCTCATTCATGTTATACATGCTTTTTCATTTTCATTTCCTTCTCTGCCCTCAATCCTTGATCTGAAGGCGTCATCCACTCGATTCAGGCCCAGTCCGTTGGTGGCATTCCTGGTTTTGTCCTTCAGCCGGGCAGGGTTTCATCTCTGTGTGCTGTTTTTGGCTACCAAAGAACCCTTCGGCCCACCTCCCTTCATCTTCCCTCATCCCCATTGGTGGTTTTGTTGGTGTTTGCAGTGCATGGGCTGTGGGAGGAGTGGTCTTCGTGGAGCCTGTGCTCAGCCACATGTGGCCGTGGCATTCGGACCCGGAGCAGGATCTGTGTGCTCCCCCAGAATGGAAGCAAGGGCTGTGGAGGGCCCGAGGTGCAAACCAAACTCTGCAATATAGCTGTGTGCCCCGGTTAGTACTAATCTCCATTTCCTCATCTGCCAGCATGCTCTCTCTTTCCTCTTACTCAATCCCACAGTATGTTCTGCCTTTACACTCTTATCACAGTGGGTCTCATGCACTGATAATTGCATAGGTGTGCAGAAAATATTTGCATGAACAACCTTACATCATTTATTGTATAATATAATATAATATAATATAATATAATATAATATAATATAATATAATATAATATAATATAATATAATATA
>JAUCNO010001174.1:18028-42825 GCA_032353835.1 Enteromius viviparus | reverse complement strand
GGCCGCCCACGAGGAGACCGATCAAGACGGGTCCATCTGCTTTATTTTGCAAACCACTTCTTTGCTTTCATTCAACTTATCTACGGAGACACCCATACGGTGTCTAATCATGATGTCGACATCCAAAGATGTTCCTGTCGACAGCTCCCAAACAAACAGCACATTTGCAGCACAGCGATGATTTGGAAATGACTGATACGGTGGCAGCCAGGTCTCCCAATAACAGTTAGTGAAAGCAAACAGCCAGCTAAAAAGAGACTGTTATTAAAAGCAGAGATATTAGACGCAGGCTCTGATAATGCCTTAAACAGCTGAAGGAAGGGTTACGGATGTGGCGTATCGACTGCAGGGCTTGCGGTTAGAGTCCCTGGTCCCTGTACAAGCAGAGAGGGTCTATTAGGAAAGTGTGTTTGATATTTCAGACGTTTATGGACGTGTCTGGTTGACCAGGCCGATCTCGGCGTATGAGAGCAGGGGTGGGCGATACAGCACCTGTACGTCTGTCAGATGGATGGCAGTCAAAGTCCTGAGGGATGACGGGCCGCTTGTTTTTACTTAAGAGACTGACTGACCACCAACGCTGACAGACGCACTCACAAGAAGTTAGGAAAAACAATATGCTTGATTTTTACCGTACACAAGCTGTTACTGAATATAATATAGCTTAATATAACTTACATTTTATGTAAAGCTGCTTTGCAACTGCGAAAAGCCCTTTACAAATACTTAAATACCTTAAGAGGAGGAGCAATGGATGATAGTATGGGTTTTGTGTGGGTCTGGAAAGTAACTGGGTAAAGCAAAAACAAACAAACAAAAAAAAGCATAATTTTAACAGTTAAGTGAATGGCTATAGTAAAAATCTGTTAAACAGTTAGCTCTAAGCTCCCACAACAATATACGCTGAAAGAGTGGGGAAAAATAAGTTTCAAGTGCCTTTGGTGTAGTGTAGTGTATTAAGTTAACGCTACGGCTCTGACGAGGTTTTGTCCCGTCCTCTCACCAGGAGCAAAGCAACTGGATTTGTGAGACTATGAGATTCTGGAAAGCATCTGAAACATGCTGCGGCGCGTGCAGTGATGGGCAGATAAGCTCCAACGTCACTAAATCTGCTGTTAAAAATTAACAATCCAAACTTTTTTTCTTTTCTTCTTTTTAACCATAATCGAAGAACGAGTATATTAATGCATTTAGTGATACTGAAGTTATAATTCACTCAAAAATTTAAATTGTTATTAACTTGTTCCAAACCTCAATTAGTTATTTTTCTTCTGTTGAACACAAAAAGATATCTTGAAGAAAGTTAGTAAACAAACTTTTGATGGTAAACCTATAGTATATTTTTCTATGGAGGTCAGTGTCTACCTTTAACTGTTTGGTTACCAACCACGCTTGGCTGAACCATCTTTCAAAGCTAAGCGTGTGGGTGATCCATATTTGAATCTTGGCTAAACAATACTCAGGGACAGCATATACATAGACGTTGCAAAAAGCATTTATGGCTGCTGTGTACAGATCTGGCTCTCCACCAGCAGGGCCTTGGTGATGAAACACCTGAGCATTTCTGCTGTTTGCTTTGAGAAGCGATGACTCACCCTCTCAAAACTGGTGCATTTATATCATCAACTAATACGTAAAAGTTCCCCAGGGGCGATTTATGAAATCTAGCTTGAAATTGAAAAGCGTGGCCATTTCAAATTCAATAACGTGTTTAGGTGCATTATGTACCTTGATTTATGATCGCGCGCTGGCACGGAATATTTTCCAGCAGCAGTGCTGATTTGACGGAGGGCGTTAAACACGAGGAGACGCTGGTTCTGGATGGGCACCGGGCAGGAGAACTGCTTAAGTCGGGATTTATGGAAGCGGTTCCACGGCTTACCCACTCGGCACGGGCCACTGAGCGACAAGCCATTTGCAGACGGAGCAGCCTGCGTCTCCTCCCCACAAATGCAGGTTTGCATTTCCCTCTAATGGGATCATTTATAATCCCAGTAAACTCAAACTCCGCAGTGGAACGCTGCCACATCCACACTTTCCATGAGGTCCATCCAAACAGGGCCATGCGTCTGCAGCAGGAATGCGTGCAGACGTGTTAGCGCACCGCATCCCCGTGCGCGCGAATTTGGGTGAGTGGCAGCTGTGTGCAGGCCATTAGGATGCCGCTAACATCCACCGCTAACAACTCGCTGGAAAAATCAAAATTGGAAAATGATCATGGAATAATACCCAAACCCAAGCATCCTGCGCAAGGAATAAGAGAAACTGAGCCGGGCCCAAAGAGTTCTCCAAAACGCAGCACTTTTCACATTTGCTGCTCACTTCATTTCGAGTTGTAAAAAAACATATTAAATTGTCAATAAAAGCAAACACTCGTCAAAATAACGACAGAGAAAGATGTGGAACAAGTGATGGAGTACAAACAGCGATTCAAAATAAAAAAAAAAGAACCAAAAAACAGGCACAATTCATTATTGCACTGTGACTTTGACTTAAAGGGCCTTTGAGATATATATATGAAGAGTTAATTTGCAACTCAGTTTTTAACAGTTTTTGTGCATTACAATTTATCTCAAATCAAGCTGGAGTAGGTTTTTTGGTTAAAAATTAACTAAGAAACACAATAAAACAAAAACATGTATCTGTTTTTGCAAATAAACTCTCCATATGCAGGAATGTAAAGATCACAGTACAATCCCCAAAGAATAAACATGACAAACTTTTCTTCTAATTCTACAGTAACCTCATAACCTAAACCTCCCCAAAATTAATTTTTAACTGCAAAAATGTTCAAAAACACAAAAAAGTAGCTTAGTTGGGAACAAATGTTAAAATAAGAGCTTTGCGAGTCGGTGGACGTGTGTAAAATGCATGTGTGGATGGACTGCTCTCAATTAGGTCTTCCGGCCTTCATAATACAATGGAAGAAACCAACTCAGAGTCTCTGTACTTCTGGCCTGTTTATATGCTTTATGCACTGTAAATGTACCCGAGAGAAAACACGTCATAAAAAAGAACAGGAGCGCTTTAACAACGGAAAAGTCAAAATAATAGCAATGAGAACAAAGGTCCCGGCCAGTCTAATTGCTTTTATTTGTTCCCTCCACGTGACTCCGCCTTCTCTTTTGAATAAATTAACTGAAGTCATAGCCGCTGTGACCTCAGCAGGTCCTGCATGCGTGTGCGAGCCGGATCACGTCTGGCTTAGATTAGGAGGTCTCTGCCGATCTGAAAGCAATACAGCCGCTCTTTTGGACCTGTCCAGACAAATCCACCCACAAGCTTACGGATCCGAGGAGCCGATCCCAGTACGGTGCACCCCAGGTGTTTAACCAAACACCGAAAACTCTGTGGCCTGAGAGTATCGGAGCCCAGAAAGCGTTTTTTCTGCTGGATTAGATGTCGCAGAGCGCTGGAGGAGGTCAGTGGGAGCTAATGGCAGTCAGATGGGATGCCGTTTCTTTGCTTTAAGCAAACCAACGGCGAGATAACAAGCATTGTCATTCGTTACCCTAGAGGTTGATCTTTATGAGGTAGCGAGACATTCCATCTCTGCTGTGGTCTCGCTCGACCCTAATTAATGTCGTCACGTTATGACCCGGTTCCTGTAATGACTCGTCCCGGGATATACGGACTGCCGCGGTGAGCTCTTGCTTTAATGACTGAAAGGTCACAGCTGGGGTCTGGAAAGAAATATTACCGTGTCATTGCGGTCCTGACCATGACACTAAAAGACATAAATGCTTCTCTGAATGAGCATCTTTCTCTACTGTGTACAGTGACAAATACACTTACTTTTCGATTAAATATTAAGCCTAAACAGCTTGCTAACAGGTGCAGAGCGCAAGCGTGTCTTTTAAAAGACTGTCAAGAAAAACAAATCCCTAAAACTACCGATATGACAAAAGAACATTCATTATGAACTTTTAAGTTAAGAAAAAAAAAAAGCAGCACAATGAAATATCCCTTTAAGGGCAAGGTATAGCAAAACAACCTCATGATATGATACAAGCCATGATTCAATATTTCACAATGCATTAGGAAAAAAAAAATTTCAATCTGAAACAAGATTAGTTTTATTCTCTCTCATGGGGTTTGGCCTTGTTTTCTTGTTTTGAAGTGAAATATTAATTCACAAATAAAAAAGCTGTTCAGAAGTATGATTTATATATGTGTATATATAAAAATAATTAGCAAAGTTGAAACTGTAGTAAAGTGAAATTTGTAAAGATAAAAAATATTAATATTTCCATGTGACTGAATACTGGAGTAATGATGCTGATAATCTAGCTTTCCATCATAACAAGAGAGTAAATTTTTAAATATACTTAAGAAAACAATTATTTTCAAGTTGTAATAATATTTCACATTACGGATATATATGAATGCAGCCTTTGTGCATATTTAAAAAAACAACAACTACATTTTAAGCATTTCTTGTAAACAATACTGTAAATGTTTTAAATCAGAAATATAAAATTAAGAAATACAACTTATATCAATATTTGACTATTGATGATGCTTTCAAAATAAGAAAATAAGAACAAAAAAGGAGCACTGGGTGAATCTTTTAATTTAGATGGTTGATTGTAAATTATACTCACTGATTCAACTCACCATTCATATATATGTTTAGAAGAGCCACTCAACAGATTTTCACATAGTTGTATTGTGTTATGATTCCAATATTTCACTCACCTGAAGTCTGACTCCTAAACCAATTTCTTAGTCAAGTTATTTACAAATACCAAGCAAATTAGCTCAAACCAAATGATTCATTCACATCACAAGCAAGCACTCAACAATAACTGAGACTTCAAAACAGTGACGCTTTCACAGCGAAGCATTTGCTCGCCTCCTCATGAAGACACATCTTTGCAGAAGTGCAACCGATACTTTTTAGTCTGGGGAGTGAATATGTCTGAATAGTGACTGGTAAAGCCATTCAACTTCAAAATTGGTTTCAAGAAGGAAAAAAGACATCTTTAAGGTTTTATTCCAATTGCCCTAAAAAACAGAAAAGAGGAGGAAAAATCCATTCGGAACAGGATAATCGTACATGTTTCGACATGCGGGAAACATTATTTCAATACAATTGTGTTAAAAACTCAACTAGTGATTTACTGCTGCTAGTTAAACCAGGTCAAAATTCCCTTTTACAAGAATAAAATTAAAGAGTGCTCTCCCACTCAGAGGAATATAAATCTCTTCGCTCGCAGCAGCCATTAACAAAACCATTTTCATTAATGAAAACATGAAACACAAAGGCTTCGTGCCTCGACAGACTGGGAACGTTTTCCATCTTAAATTTAAGGAAAAAGCAAGTTTCAGGTGTTAAGTGTTACGTTCCTGTTCTTCATGACGATGTGCTTCAAATGACCGTTCGGGGAACGAATTAATGAATAAATTCCCCTCAAAAAGGAAAAGACTGTATAGTCTAGCTGAAAAGGTACATATTGCTACTATTAACAACAAATAATGAATTAAAAATGAGGCCAAAAGGTACGGAAGCGAGTGTCTGAGAGGATTCGCCTCTCCTGTGGTTTTGACCACGAGCAAACGCCGAAAATCAGATACCCGTCTGGCCTTTAACTCGCATCACTTATTAATGAGGCTGCGGTTCAAAGAAACTAAACATGAGACGGCATTAATATGGATTTACCACGTCCTCAAAATGCCTTTTTCATCATCTCCATCTCAAGCCGCCATTTGCAGAGAAATAGTACAAAAACCACATCGTTACGCCACCAGACTAGTCTTGAGCTAATGTCAAAAATATGAAATCTAGAGAAAATGAAAGGGGAAAAATGACAAGCCACCATTCATATCTTCATATTTTCCAGAGGGTAAATAGGAGTTGAAATTATAATGACATCAAGGAGTACACTTTTAATCCATCAAATGGTTGGGTTGCATGGAAATGTATTTTGTTTTTTACCTTACGCCACTTTATTCACCTACACAACAGAAATATGCCTTAAACATTAGAATGAGAAAAGACCTGAACTAAGAGAAATAGCATGCTGGTCTTGTGCAATTTTCCCTCAAAGAAACCTATAAAGACAGTAAAGTCAAGCTGATATGTTTGGGGAACAATATTTTTAATGACTTACAGCTATAAAGTTACAAAAGCGTGACAGAATATATAATAAGTTCAGACAACCTTTTCAAACTTCCATAGTTAAGCTAAGCAAGACCATAAAACTTCCCTTAAAGTTATTCTCAAAAAGATCCTATATAGCCACACAACATGACCAAAAACTGGTTCTCAAAGGGATTATCTTCATTTTATCATAAACCCGTGATTGGTGGTAATGACTAAGAGAAGAACAGGTGCTACGATCTGAGTTATGGTCCTGTGGGATGATGTTATATTGCTTTTTCCCTCCCGTGACTAAACCGGTCAAGCCAGACAAACCGGGAATCTACTAAAATGTAAGATAACCCCACTCATCTTCACGGACAACATAGTTCATCAAGCTACCGGACAGTCACTGACTCAGAGTGGAAGACAAACCATGGGACTACAGACTCACTGTAAAAGACCGGCCCTGAAAAGGTCCGACTCCGACATGTGGGTCTTTTTAGAAAAACTAAAGAAAGAAAGAAAAAGAGGAAGAAAGGGTAAAAACTATTTAAATCAGTAAAGAAGGAATGAAGGTAGAAAAAGAAAGAAAGAAAGAAAGAAAAAGGAAACTTTACAAACTTCAAGCAGGAGAGTGAGCAAGCAGAGGGAAAATATGACAGAAAATTGTTGTCAGATATGAGTATGAAAAGCAAGAAACGATTTTAAACCACTAAAGCAAGCAAGCAAGAAGGAAAAAAAAGAAAGGCCATTATTAACTGGGAGTTAAAAAAACTGAAGTTGATAGCTGTATATAACCACTTTGCTCCCTGCCTGAGCCGCCAGCTGGGGTATTTGCATAAGCAGTAAAAGAGAGGGATGGACAGAGGGAAAGAGAGAGAGAGAGGGAGGAATCATACCAGACACACCCACAACCTATAAAGCACAACCATACTGAAACACTCAGTGAAACCACACGTGGGTCTCTGCTCAGGGGGAGAGCCAGCGCTGCACAGGGACGGAGAGCCGGAGAAGGAGTGCGCGTGTGAGTTCGAGGAAGCAAGACGTGGATTTCAGCTCAGATGGGATGTGAGTGAGGACAAACAACAAGTTCAACCCTTTAGGATCAATTCTCCAAGTCTTGACAGCGAAGGAAAACTCATTTCAAAGGGTCCGTAGTGGCAAAGCAATGTAATACCAGAGCCCATAACTGTACTAGAGGACTATTCAAAGAGCAAACAAGTGCAGGATTGGTTCTGAATCTAAGAGATCCATGCATTACGAACTCTAGAGTCTTGCAAGCAACATTTGAGATCTGCGTGGAGAGGTTTGGAGGTTTCAGCGATGTCTTTCGCGATGGTGCGACCGGCTCCCAGCCGTTACCTGTATTCAGAGATCTCAATGATGTCAGAGGATGATGAAAATGGCAGTGAAAGCTCAGGCTCGGACGACCGCTCTTTTCGCTTGGACTCCTCGGGGTACGAACTTAAAGTTGGAAGAAAGCGGAAACCTGGCGTAGGAGGTGGTGCACGGCTGATAGGGTCCCCACCCGACTGTGTGGACCTAATAGGTCCACTGCCAGAGGGTCGTCAACGCAACGCAGCCAACGCACGGGAGCGGGATCGCACCAACAGTGTAAACACGGCCTTCACCGCTTTGAGGACTCTCATCCCCACGGAGCCTGCCGACCGGAAGCTGTCCAAGATCGAGACCTTGCGGTTGGCGTCCAGTTACATCTCCCACCTGGGAAACGTGCTCCTGGTGGGCGAAGCTTGCGGAGACGGACAGCCGTGCCACAGCGGAGGGCCCTCGACTTCTAACTTCTACCACCACCACGGCTCGCCAAGCAGGGACTCGGAAAACTCGCAGCCCAAGCAGATCTGCACATTTTGCCTCAGCAACCAGAGGAAGCTGGTGAGTGAAACGCATGCAGGTGTTCGCTGTTAGGGTTGTGCAATGATCTGGATGTGTTCAAGTCCACAAACAAGCTGAAGAAATACAGACAGAGGTGTGAAATACGGCTGGACCTCAGGGAGGGATAAAAGCGGGTCTGAATCATTCTCTGCTAGTAAGGTCACTGAGGGCAATGGTTTGAAGTAAACTTAGTCAGGATACAGTCGGGATGTATTAAACACTGTCAAAATAAACGTGTAGATTACCTTTCATAAAAGTAGTTGCAAAGGTTTGTTTCCTTTCTACAGAGCATTTCTGTTAATCTAACAACTACAAAATATATACAATATATACAAGATCTACGGTCTTAGAAATGAAGGATTTTTACAGCAATTCCATAGAAAAAAGTTCAGTCAAAGAACCATCTCTTTCTTACCTTTTTATAATCTGAAGAACCTTCTTTTGCCCCAAAAACCCTTTTGAGAATCAGAAAGGATTGTCAATAGGTTCTTCAGGTTCTTTATGGAACCATTTAGGTCATATCGTGAAGCACCTTTATTTTTAAGCTCTGACTTCTAGATCTAGAACTGCAAGAACTTATAACTCAGCAGATAGCTGATATGGCACAATTTCTTACATGCATGATCAACTGGTGGTTTCAGATATTCTGCCTCACACCGGCCAAGTACGCCTTTTAGTGAATCTGCGTCGTAATTCTCAGCCTCCCCGAGATAACGTTTGTCACTGAAAACAGTCCTCTGCGCTCTGAAGCTGAGCTATGACTTCATCCACATGTCCTTTTCCATCAAGGGCGATATCTCTGTTACAGAGTGCGCTGCTACCATGACCTCATAGACAGATGCAGTGAAAGATCGGATTAAATGTAGCTCAACGGAAAATATCCAATCAACAAAGAGACTGTCAGGTAATATACAAACACATCATCCATCTCTTCCCCCGGCGAGCGTGACTGCGCTGACCTTGGCCCGTGGAGCCAACACTGCAGCACATTAAAAATAAAACCGTAAATCACGCTCTGGCTGTGAGGAATACAATGACACCAAACCAAAAACAGGGGGAAAACTGTAATTTAAACTTGCGTGGCGAAGAACTGTCAGAGGTTGAAATATAACACACGCTCAAGACAATTACACTCCGCCATGACACAAGAGCATTTTTGGTCAGGGTATCTCACCACCGCAACGTGTGTTTAATCCTCAAAAACCTGAAGTGCTTCCAGAAGTCATTGAGTTACATTTTCTTTTCTGGATCTGTCTAAGAAAAGTCTGTAGTGAAGGAAATAAACAATAAAAGATAGCAACTGATTCTGCCGTGGATACTTTGCACCGCATGGGTGAATTACGACAAACCTAGTTTGGGCCATTTATGACAAATGAGCAAATGGGAGGCATAAATATGCAAATGTAAATGGTCCGTGATCTATATATCAGGCCATGAGAAACTAGGGAACATCTGCTGCTGGGTATTTTCCCCCAAGTAGCCATGCACCAACCTCAGTGTTTCACTCTCACATCCTGTGTTGTTCTTAGTCGCTTCCTCGTTGCCCAATTAATATCCTTGTCAAGCACGACATGAAACCTGCTCAGACCTTCATAAATCCTTCAAAGAAGGATTTTCGGAAGTTCTGAAAAGAACACAGCTGAGAGCATTAAGAAATTAAGAAATTAAGAAAATTAAGAAAAAGTAATATTAATATTTACAGTAAATCCCCAAAACTGATTAGCAGACAAGTCAAACTGATCTAATCAGCTGCTATTTAATCATTTTCTGCAACAAAATATCTGAGCTTTAATGAAATATCAACAAGTCTGCATGTGCAATCTATGTTCTCAGCTCCATTATTAATTCGACATCGGGACACTGTTGCTCTCTAAATATCGATTAAGCTCAAATTAGCAACTCATCAAGCGTCTATAAGCTTCCAAAATAAATTCCTAGACGTTTGATATCGTACAAGCCACGCTGTACATAAAAGACTGAAACTAATATCCATAATAAATAAAAGCTACAATTGGCAATGTAAAAGTTTTATTTGCTAAACTGTTTGTGGTTAAACTGTTGTTGAAAATCACATAGAAACCATCCAGAAACCAGAGTTAGGAACAACAACAGGCCAAAGGCCAACACGCCCATTTCAGGCCGTAACCTTAATCCGTACAAAACGAAATGATAGATCTTTATAAGTCCAATCGAGAATTACGCCCATGTCTTTGGGATTCCAGTGGCAGGCAGATATTTGAAACAGACTGGGCCTTGCCTTTGTAGAGCGCTTTCAGAAGTGGGTCTGTGTGCTCCAAAACCGCACTCGTCTCTTTTACCCCTACTTAGTGCTCATTACGCCGTGAAAGTATCCTTCAGCCAAGACGCACGGCTTTATTGTTTCTAAAGAAAGAGAGAAAGACGAAATAAAGAACACACACACTAGGGGAAAGACGTAGAGGTATAACTGAACTCAAATGTTCGGGTTTTCGCCAAAGTTAAGCGTCTGTAAGCTGACACAAAACAGACAGCTGCGTTGAGATTCTCCAACGAATGAGCGAAATGGACGTTTAAATCAAACGCAGACAGTCACGCGGCAGAAAACTGCTACTTTCGCCTGCTAAGATGTTCAAGACTCAAACAGATTTGTGTCTATATAAAAATGATCGATTTTACCCTAAACATTTTCCAGCTTTTGATGCATCTGGCGGTTTTATCTGCATTTATTTTCATCTTGGACTGCGCCTTGATATTTGCACTCGCACACACTCACTCATTGAATGCTATTTTCTACATCACCATATCCACAGGGCTGCACCACAAATATGACAGAGCAAGAAATTCCCCCTATTTTTGTGTTTTGACACCATCCTTCCTCTGTCCGTTCGGCTAAACCACACTAGTCATTAGTGGCAGACGTTTGGTTTCTCGCAGGTGAGGACATAGGTTTGGATAGATTGCATAACCAGACTGGATTACTCAGAAAATGCCTTTTTTTTGAGGCAGATGGGATGTCTTCCTCACAGTTATGGCATCTGCTCCGATGGTAACTGAACGAAAAGTAACGTGGGTCATATTTTCGGCATAATTACCGAGACTTCTCTCATTACGAGCATATGGAAGAGTTTAGAGTCTTTCGCTCTAACGGGAGCCCGAACATTTGACACAATATGAAATTATTTGAAGTGTTAGCAGCACCCGTTAAAGAGCCAACATTTTTCCCCTCCGTAAACTGCCGTTTCATTCGAATGTATCCTGAAAGATTTGGCCAAAAGCGGGATCTTATAAAACCGCCAAATGTGAATACTTTAATTCATGCGGCTTCACTTTCCAGAAGGTATTGAAGTTGGGCTGGAACTGGGTCATCCTTTACCACAGGTGGGGCGGTACGCTTCATAAACATAAACGAAGGGAAACTAGTGTTTTCGCTTGTGGGCAGCAGCAAAAAGGTCTGTGCAAATACTCCTGAACGCTATAAAAACAATCAAAAGTGTGTAAATGGCACATTCAAAGGGTGCAAAACTCATATATTGGGATTAGCGCAAACGCAAGACTGGTTTTAATAATCTACCCGTCCTGTCACCACCGAGAGGCTAAAGTTACCCGTCTAAACACATGCGTGCACACACACACTCATTGTGATCTTCAGAAAGCTGTCAACGTTAAACCTCAACCTAAGGTGAAGCCAAATATTTGTGTTAAGAGCACCGCAGCCGCTTGAAGAAAGAAGAAAAAAAAAAGGAGGTGAACACCAATTTATTGATATAAAGATATTTGAGAATTTGCTGTGATTTGTTTCCTGCCTCAAAGTACTTGGAAATAATGTGTTTATAAAGGACTTCAGACCAAGGGGAGCATACGATCAATCTGGGCTTTTGGACGTAAGCTCCAGCAATAATAATTTCTTTACGGCGTGTTAGACAGGATATGAAAAGCAAATGTAGGCAAAATCCTATTAGTTTGGCCGTAAGTGATCCCTGGAGTCGGAGCGCTGGTGACTTTAAAGTGGCACTGAACTTAAAGGAGGGGCTGGCGGGGAAAAAAAAAAAAATAGGAGTGCAAAAAAAAGAAAAGAAAGGAAAACGTTGAGGGTCAGGGTTATTTTCAAATGGGATTCTGTCTGACTTCATCAGTTAAGGTTGAGTGTTTTGACTAGAAACTCCGCCTACATCAGATGGGGGCTGCAGGAACGATGGCATTCCATCTGCTCCTGTTCTAAGCAAAGCAAACTGGGAAATGTGAGCCAGGTGTGTGCGCGTGCTACCGCAAATGGAAAGGTGATAGGAGAAAAACAGCAGGCGTGTTAATGCCAAACCATCAGCCTGCAGGGAGAAGGGCGAAATGACCCCTCGAGAGTCAACAACTCCTCAAAATATTGAGCAATTGGAAAATGTTGGATAAAAGCATCACATAAACTGTAAATAAAATGGAATTTAATTAAAAATATTTGTATTAAAAATAATAATGGCTATTAAATAAAAGTACTTGAATAAATGCATATTAAAACGAATACGACATTCAATGTTATAACAAGAATCTACAATAAAAAAAAAAGTGTTGATCCTCAAATGACTTTATTTGTTTTCTTATTACTAATAATTTTTTTTCCTTTCATTTCAGAGCAAAGACAGAGAGAGGAAATCAGCCATGAGGAGTTAAGCCACGACGTGAAAGGATTTACAAAACATCATCATCACTAAAGTACAAAGGCTGTTGACTGCAAAACCCAATGTTGTGGTGTATATATGCAAATATCAATTCATATTTAATTATTTGTAAATCGCCGTTGGACTGGAGCATTTTATTGGAGAGAATAAAAAACAAACAAAAAAAAACATGTATGACTGGAAAAAGACCAGACTGCAGCGACTTGATTATGCAAGAGCTGAACACCCTGCCATTTCCATCTTCTCTGTCCATTTACACACCAAGCTACAGCAAACGTTTATTGTTTTGACCACAAGCTACTCACCAAAGACTATCTGAATAAGAGGACTGCATTTACAAGGCTGCAAATGC
This sequence comes from Enteromius viviparus, assembly GCA_032353835.1. Classification (NCBI taxonomy): domain Eukaryota; kingdom Metazoa; phylum Chordata; class Actinopteri; order Cypriniformes; family Cyprinidae; genus Enteromius; species Enteromius viviparus. The sequence continues at coordinate 29,849 of JAUCNO010001174.1, read as the reverse complement.
AACATACGGAGCCCAGCTTTGCAAATCAAAACAATAAAGGAACATCTTCCTATATTCAAAATCACCTTGGGACCTTGGGAAAGTGCTCATATTGAGGACATGAATGAACGCAAACTAATGTGTGGCACACTATTTCTTACAAAAGACACTTAGCCTGACTATGAAAATGCAATAAATTCAATAAATGCAGTATACTGTATGTCTAATATGGCGAATTACATATATTCTTCATTGTTTAAATTAAAAATGACTGAGCGAACTGAGTGAAAACCACCTGCCTTTCTTTCTATCATGTCACAAAGACGTTTGGATATCTTTGTCGTCCAGCCGTCCTGTCATTTAGCCAGTCCCTCCAGATAAAGATCAACACTTTAATTTTATCATCTCTGTAGATCATCTCTTATCACGAGTCCTTGAAGACTAAATATTTCATTTCACATTCTCTTTCTGTGTTTAATTAGGTTAAGAAATACAAACACATCTAGAGACACTCACATAGTCTTATATTTCACAAACTCAGACATAATACTTCAAGATTTATTCAACATTATCAAGTAAAACTGGCCAGAACAGTTGTTTATGAGCTACGGCAGTGATTCTCAACATTTCAGCCTCTTGATTTACTGGATAAGAATTAAAGATAAATATTTCCACAAATATTTTATACTCACATATTCAGCCCTATAAAAGACTTTAGAAATAATAAATACTATATCATTTATACAATATACAGTCATATATATATATATATATATATATAAAATGATTTATTGCATCCATAAATAAATGTTTTTGTCTACATAATATATGCATGTGTACTGTGTATATTTATTATGCATATAAATACAAACACATACAGGATATATTTTGTAATCATTTATGTAAATTTATATAGAATTATTATAAAATGTCCTATAAAATTGTACATGGCATTAGATGATTCTACCAAAACAGTGAGAATCTTGGTTAAGGAGATGAACTGATCTTAAAAACAGACTGATTTTGTGCCTTCGCCTTATTTTAATGATTGTTTTGTCTTATTTTAAATCTCTCTCTATCCATCCACATACACACACACACCTGGGTCATTTTTTTGTGGCATTTCTTTGGTTGCAATAGAAAAATAATCTTCCAAAAAGTGCAAAGAAGACACTTTGTGTTACAATGGTTGCTGAAATCAGAGGACAGGAAAAAGTGTGAGCTGAAACAGACGCCCAAAGCGAGGTGGACGGCACAGGAAGTGAGGCCTGTCAGACAGACAGCTGTTCTGTGTGGTGGCGCAGATGGGATTCACAGGTAAAGCTTTTGGCAGCGGTCCTGGCACTGTCCACTCCTGACAGCACCAAAAAAAAAAAAGGGTGAGAGGAAGTTTGGACAAATTTTGTCCTGGATTTGAGCGCCTCGACTCACGTATCGCACACCTGCTCGTCAAACTAAAAACCACTTCATCTATCCTTTCAGGTAACTAAAATAAGACTGTGCTTTGTTAAACTTACTAAAAAAGAGAGCTTTATTTTAATCTTTTGACATTAGATTAATATCATAATAATTGTGATTGTTTTTGCAGTTAATGACTAAAACATTCGGCTGCTTCTTAAGACAATATATACACACACAAAAGAGCTTCACATGGGTGATATTTCATACTGAGCTTCAGTGATATTTCAATTCGACCATTGCAAAAACAGCTAATTATTTTACTTTCGTTAAACGCCCCATCTGGATTTCATTTATAAATAAACCTGCCGTTAATCTCGGCGTGCACGAATAGCAAAAATTTGCGATGAGACATACAAGCTCTGGTGTGTCATTAATTGGAGAGCAGATTGTTTTTCAACTGTATTATTCATTGTTTTCAGTTTAAAAGTAAATCAAACTAGTCTGGTGTCAATGAAGCGGTACTTGATCTTTACCGATGGGGCTGTGGAGGTACACAAGACAAAAAGCAAAGCATTAGGCGGCATCCCGCTGAGTCTTACCCCTCTGTTCACCCCGGTCTGTCATTCTGTCATCCCCTCATATCTCACAGAACAGCTCCATATCGACACACATGAACCCGCTTACCTGCGAGTCTGACGCAGGCCTCACATCCAGCTACTACAGACATTAACACTCAAACTGAAGAATAACACTGATGAAAGACATGACCAGCAATGACTACGCATTAAAATATAATGCCTGGGGGAAAAAGAAACCCTACTTATTCTAGTTCCTTATAAAAAATGCAATTACTATGCCTCCAAATGTCACAGACTATAGAATAAAACCATATGGACATCTAAATGTAAAAAGATATTTAATTTAATATTTGGAATTATTATATTAATAGTAATGTCTAAAATAATAGAGAAGTGCCTTCAACTTGACTGATACGGTTTATTATTGTATATATTTTATTATTATTATACATTTATTAAATGTTTTGTAGCACAGGCCAAACATTTGTAGCACAAATTAAGGGTGCGATACGACAAAAATATCATAGCACCATTTTATTCAGGAATATCATGATTTTTTTCATGATTCTTTGTCATGTTGGTTTTACCATTTTGCAAGCTGCCTATTGTATATATTTAAAAAAAGCCTTTCAAGGTATAAAATAAAAAAAGAACAGCAGATAGAAGAGAAGTTTTAGACAAAAGTGGGCAAAGATATATATATATATATATATAAAAAAAGATAAATCTTAGTAATTACTTTATCTTTGTTATTAGAAATACATTAGATTACAACCAAACAGTTGACAACCAACTTCCACAGTAATAATTTTTCCTACTGTCAAAGTCAATGTGAACCAGCAGCTGTTTGGTTATAAATATCCTCTTTTGTGTTCAGCACAAGAAAGAAATAATACAGATTTTGGGTGTGAGTGCATGTGAGTGAGTAAATAATAACAGAAATGTTTTGGTGAACCATCTCTTTAATAACTGCCAACAGCGTGTTTAGTTCTGTCCCTTTAAGAGCTGCATGCATCCTTTTCTCTCACCCGTTTAATTTTACTTTAGACATAACTAGCCGTGTTTACATGTAAACTTAGCGTGTTTTTGACAGTTTTAGACGCGAAATCCATCAGACCCAAAAACAACTATAAGATGAGTAAAACAAAGGTGCCGTTTGGAAATGTCTATGCACGTCATGTGTACGCACTGAGAAGCAAGTCAGCATGTGAAAGCTTTAAAGCACATGCTATTAATGCACTTCTATGATTGCGCATAAGTTCTGTGTAATTCTACTGCTGAGATAACCTTTGTTGTCAATGTATGTCACATTGTACTGATACGGCTGATGCAGCTGATAGAACGTGCGCTGTATAGCACGATATTTCCATATTTCTTTAAAAGTTAACACCCCTAAATATAATTAGGCTCACACACACAAACACAAAGTTCAAATGTATTCATTGCATGGACCAGTTTTTTCACAGTACAGCCCTGACATGTATAACATAATATAAATACATACTACCAACATTTAGATTTGTTTTTACATATATAAAACACATAAGCTACATATTTAATGTAATGTGTAAATGTATACTATATATTCAAACTATAAAATGCAATAATTTCATATTCCATATCAGTTTTAATTATATTTGATCTCATATATACACACACACACACACATATATATATATACAATATTTTATATTAAATATATTTATATTTGATATATTTGTTTTAATATAGATTTAATTTTATATACATGGCAGCAAATGTGAATTACACGGCGTAAAGTGTGAAGAACAAATAAATTCTACACTATTTACTCAATTCAGAGAAAAGCAAAACTGTTTATTCATTGGCGAGACGGTCTGTATATTTTGGAAAGGACACAAGGGGAACTATCAACTCTGTTCCCAAACGGACACCATTATGAGCCAATGTAAATAATCCTCAAGTGATCAGCTATCAGTCAATTAATCCACAAAAATTATATCTCTGCACAACTAGCATGAAGGTATGTTTTTTCTATAACCATAAAACAAAAGAACAATTTATTGATTGATTTTTGCCATTCAGTCATGCTGATATTTACCTATTTTCAATAGCATGAAATAGTCCCTTCTGTACAGTAAACATGGATATGTTGAACTTGCAATGCTACTCACTTTAAATAAACACAGACATCTACTCTACACACACATTCACCATTGTCAAATTACAAATTGGAAGCAACAGCAAACGAATCCTGAAAACACATTGTCCCCCTCATTACCGGCCTAAACAGTTTCAAAACAGAGCAGGCCGATGACCAGAGCAGACGCAGTTTTTTCCATGAAAGGCTGGACGTGGGGGTAATAATCCAGCCTCCCCCGGCTCCCGTGAGACCGTCTGGAGGATGGCTAACAGATGACAGCTGCACCGGCCCGATTCTCGTCTGTTCAGCATCAGAGCGCTGCTGTCCTGTCCCGTCTCGTCCCGTCAAGTCTTACCCAAAGATGACGGTGCCATGCGGTCGGCCGGAAGGAACGGATTCACTCACCTGACAGACCTGCACCTGGAGACCCCACTTTTAATTTACCAACTTCTATATACAGAACCAAAGGCCATAAAAATAAATCCTATCATTATTTCTAAAATAGCGAAACCACGAAAGAGGTCGTCGTAAGGTCAAGCACTCATTACTTATGGCACAAAACCCACCACACCGCCCCGATAAATAAATAATCTGCAGATCTTCGCACACGGGGCTTTAACCTTGGAGGACGCATGTGGAAAGTTTGCGTTCTGGCAACGTAGGTCTCAAATGGGTTTCCCACCTGGCCTCGGAGCATCCGGTACATCACTCAGAGAAAGTCATTATTTATTGAAAATTAAATATCTAATGAGGCCCTGAAGCTTTTCTACATGACGACTCTGGTCGTATAACAGAAGAGAAAGCCATCGAATCAAATCCACAAGAGCGAAGCGCTTGACTTTTCCTTTATATCATTACCCAAAACATCCCAGAGAGCATTTTTTTCTTCTTCTTCTGCTGTCCTACAAACCACAAAGAGCCGTTTGCCCGTATGGTTGCAAAGGCAAATTTCCTTTTCAAATTTTGAGGACAGTCCCAGAGAAAGTCTGACTGAAGGCATCTATGTCAGGACCTACAGAGAGATGCTAAACGCCAAGGTGCTAACAGGGCATATTTCTTTTTTCCTTTAGTTGTTTTTCCACCTTCGTTCCACAAAAACATGCATCAAGCTCCTATAACACTGCGGAAAAAAAACGTCTCTACTAAAATACAACAGATAAAGGCTCTGTTCCAAAGCCTAGTTTGCTGTCTACTTAGGGGGTATTTTAAGGTCAATTTAAAGGGACAGTTCACTCAAAAGCACTGTCATTTTCTCAACATCAAGTAATTTTAAACCTGTGTGTCTTTTATCTGCATAAGACTCGTAAAAATCTTGTTTTTTCTCCCCCTTGAAGTAATGATTGTGAAAATGTAGCTTTGCCATTATATAATTTATTTATTTGCAAAAAGTATATTAAAATAGAAAATGGTTTCAAATTGCAATATTTTCTCTCTCTCTCTATATATATCTATATATATAATTTTTATTTTTATATATATTTATATATAATATATATTATATATAAAAATTATATATAAAATATATAAAATATGTATTATATATAAAAATACAGCCTTAGTGATCATAAGAGACCCCATTAACGTAAATAAAATACAATAAAAGAAAAAAAAACTAAAAAAGCAAACCAAAAAAAAATCAATGTTTCCAAGCATTTATAATATAATATATTATATGATATGATAAAAAATAATATAAATCATATGGGTGAGATGTTACACTTACAAAATGTTGGGTTCACAGGAACAAGATATGATATTTAACACTATTTTTAAGATTTCTTCAATCACAAAATATATGACTAGAAAAATTGTCTTTTTCTTCTATCCCTCATTTAAAGTCATTACTGTATCTGATGAGAAAAGCACTGAATAAACACTACAAAAACCCTAACTTCAGGAAGAAATATTTTGCTTCCACATGTGTCCTGTGTGACTCACTATTTGTATGAAACAAAAGGTTGCTGCCTACATCGAGCGCTCCAAATCAATCAATTACAAAGTTTCGTTTAGGATGCTGTCCGGGTGTAGGCAGTACACAATACAGAGCTAACTAGGTTTTGGAACAGTTGTAGTCGAGGGATTTTGAGCAGTCTAGCTCATCTCCTTCCTGTGCTCGAGGGAAACAGTCAGAGCACGCCGTTCCCCGTATCTCCATTCATGTCCTCGCCTCGGGTTCCTGAGGCAGCCCCCGCTGGCAGTTGGTTTCAATCAGACCTTCTGGCAGGATGCATGCTGGCCCAACTGGGAGTTGTGCAGAAGACCGGATGAAAAGGAAGTCCTAAAAACTGTGGAACGACAGGTGGCTACTTTGGCTGCTCTCGAAGAAGAAGAAGAAGAAGAAAAAAAGAGGCCAGCTTTCCAACGCCTACCCCCCACCTCCACACACCTGCAAGAGTCCAACAGACCGCAGCCTGGGGTCCCGTTTGCTCTGTCTGACCGGCACGCGATTTACCAAAGCGCCTCCTCCCCGTCTGACCCCCCACCCCCGGCCCTCTGGATCAACATTCCCCCCTGACTAAGAAAAACACATCCCAGCTTCTCCTTAAATAGACTATTAAAAAGAAATTTCCTGCTGACAGCGGCGTGTCAGGCCAAGATTCCACATAATTTACCGGCGATCTGTCAATTTTATCAGCCTATTGATTTCAGCGGAGCACGCTGGGCTGAAAGAAGACCTTTGTGTCCTCAGACAGGAACAGTTTGGAAATCACTTCATCCTCAGAAGACAACCCAGACTTTTCAATCCATCCCGGGGTCTTTGGACAACAGCCCGGACGAGTGCGGAGCGTTTGCTGATCGATATCGTTTTCCTCTATTCTCTGACAACTCGCAACACACAGCCAGAAGGAGTACTCTATGCAAAAAGGGCATTTGCAAATACTTTACTGGTATTCTTGTATCACTGTGACAATAACAACTTCAGGTAGCTAGTTATCAACATTAAAGGAATAAACAGAAATTAAGCTCAATAGGGTAGCCGTGGCAACTTTTTTAGAGGCCCAGAAGTATTTCACCCATTCACGTTTTCCTCTCAATGGGATTTCTTTGTCCTTTCTGGGCTTGGGAACATTTGTGACCCTGGGCCACTAAACCAGTCTTAAGTCGCTGGGGTATATTTGTAGCAATAGCCAAAACTACATTGTATGGGTCAAAATTATAGATTTTTCTTTTTTGCCAAAAATCCTTAGGATAGTAAGTTAAGATCATGTTCCATGAATGTATTTAGCCAATTTCCTACCTAAATATATTGAAACTTAATTTTTAATTAGTAGTATGCATTAATAAGATCTTCATTTGAACAACTTTAAAAGTGATTTTCTCAGCATTTAGATTTTTCTCTACCCTCAGACTCCAGATTTTCATATAGGCTAGTTGTATCTCGGTCAAATATTGCCCTATCCATCATACATCAATGGGAAGCTTATTTATTCAGCTTTTTAGATCATGTAGACATCTTAATTTCAGAAAATTAACACTTACGACTGGTTTTGTTGTCCAGGGTCACATTTCAGTTGCATTAGTTGCAAAGTTCTCAGATTTCATCAAAAATATCCTAAAACATTAGTTCACCCAAAAAAACGTAGAAGAATTCTATGTGTATGTAACCTTTTAGATGAATCCAATCAGAGTCAGCTATATCACTTCTAAGCTGTATCATTGCAGTGGGTGGATGTTTCCCTTTAAAGGGGTCATATGATGTTGTAAATGTAAATGATGTCATATGATCGCGCCTTGTAAACATAACACCATGTCTGCATTTGTGATACTACTCTACACTGAGTAATGCTTGATGAATAGTAAGTAGTCGGTTCTTTAATAAGAAAACGTAACCTAATGGCTAATGGTCAGCAACAACACTACAGCGAGAAAACTGAATGGCATCATATGACCCCTTTAACAGTCCAAAACATTAAATAAAGTGCATGTGAACATTAAACCTCTCTCACATGACTTTGGACGGTGAATTAAGGCCCCCTGTTTGTGTGCGTTTTTGTAAGATAAATATTAGTAATGCTCCGATTGATCGGCCGATATTGGCTAAAAATAGCTTGAAGTAAATTACTCGCGCGACTTTTTCAAGCGTGCATGCACGGAGCACAGGTAAACAACAGCAGAGCGGAGCTTATCAGTGGCAACATGAGTTTTCCCGTCTCCCGTTTTTCAAAGTGTACAATATAGATGTAAAGTCAGCCGTTTGCAATGTATGCAACAGCATTTAAACACCACTAACATGATTAGGCATCTTAGAATCACGCCCATCCCTCAACCAGCCGACAATAAGTGATGCATTTAAACAACATGAACCATACAGCAGGGATAGTATGAGGTGAAAAGACATCACTTTCAGAATTATGGAATTTATTTGGCTCAACGAACAACCTCTAACCATTGGAAGATAACGCAGATAAAGATAACGGTTTCACACAGCACGCGTCAGCAGGGCGTAAACACTTGGTGGTTCTTGACTGTAGCCAATTTCTACAGTTTTTTTTTTTAATTTAGAGTTAGTTTTATTTCTACAATTGGTGCAAACTCTGCTAGATTATAGATAAAAGATTCCCCTGCAATTCTGTGATCGGCAATCGGCAGATCGTGATCTTGGGGATCAACATCAGCCCCAAAAATGCTGATCGGAGCATCTCTAATAAATATCCATATTTCAAACTTAATAAACATTTCTGCTGACTATGGTAACCGGTAGCTGTCCCGGTGGAGGACAAAGAAAACAAAGTTTCTTTACTTTCGCAAAGAAAAAACTTAAATCTTGGCTTATATTGAAATACAAAATTTTTCTTTACAAATTCTCAGTTTACACTCATTTAGTCCCATGTTAAAGCTTGGAGGGGTCTGGACACTTAATACAGCTCTGAATCAGATTTGTCTAAAAAGAAGAAAGTCATATACACCTAGGATGTTTCGAAGGCAAGTATTAAACAGCATTTTTGGGTAAACTAACTAGCTTTTTAAATAGTTACAGCCCACTAAATTCAAGGGGTATCACATCATTACAAATTTAAATTTGAAGTAAAAAAAAAAGTAGTTTCAAATTAAGCAAAGATACAAGACTGTAAACTTATAAAAGGAATAGTTGAAAAACGAAAAAGGTCATTCCAGACCGGCAATACTTTTGTTGATCTTCAGAACATAAATGTATTTCATAACATTTGTGAGACATTTCTATCACTCTATTGACAGTTTACACAACCACCAACTTGGTGTATAAAAAAGTCATACAGTGGACATATTACTACACCTATTTTAACATTTTTTGTAGCAACTTACTTTTTTTAATGTTGGGAATTGGATTTCTAGTTTTTCACAGCACTAGACAAGGAGAATAAATGTTGGAATTAAGCATTGTGGGCTTTTTTGTTTAAAAATGTGGTTATTCTACAAATTAATTTCCTCTAACTAAATGTAATTTGTTGGTTTTACAATTTCATCAGAATTCTGTATATGGAAGTTGGTATTTTTATGTTATTTCTCAAAACGACTGATGCATACTTCTGCACTACTTTGTAGAGCGATAATGAACGGCCATAAATAACTCTACATATAAATAACAATAAATTAATCAATATAGAATAAACAGTAACCTAAATTATTGTGCAATCCTCTGCTCTAGCCGCTTCTCCCCTCTGAAACACACACAGGAATACATTCGTTCAGTTTACGGCTCCAAATAGCTTACACGTTTGCTTGACTCCTGCCAGAGGGAGGAATTATTGGCCTGACTCTGATCTGGAAGGTACGGCGTGGGTGTGAGGTCTGTGTGGGGACCAATGGCTCCCGGTGGGATACAGCCCTTAAATCCCCCCCTTTACCTTTCTGCATGTGCAACAGAACACCACCCACATTCACTTGAGTCTAATTTGATAAATCTAAAGAGCGGCTCGATCCAATGTATCCAGGAGAACAAAACCGCTCTTTGTGTTTTAATAGCGCAGACGTTTTTGTAAAAATCCATGCCCGTGTCTGCCGAAGCAAAAAACATATTAATCATTCTCTTCCCTGAAACGCTCAAGCGAATGGCGTGCTGGGGGGAAAGACAAAGAGAAGCATAGAAACTACACAAACAACAGACGTTGACGGTGCTTTTAACAAAATCCCGAGAACAGAGTACAACTATGGTGCAACAAAATACCTCAGGCCAACAAGGTACAGACACTGGAAAAGGTCAGAGGTCTACAGTGTACTACTTCCTACACTTTTAACATTTATGTTGACTTCCATGCGGGGTGGGTGGGGGGTACCTAATATCTTCTAGGACTTAATTTTTACACTTTAAAGCCTGGATTGTATTTGATGCACCATTTTTTAAGGCTTCAACATGATATAACCGTCAATTTTTTATGCGCAATTTGTCAGTTAAGCCATTTCTTAGATTAGCAGTAAATCTCAATCAGTTGTTTTTAAAATGAGCGGCAGTTGATACACAGAGCCGTAGATCACTGGCGAGCTACTTTTAAATATATATTTTGTTAAAATGTTCAATAAACAGTTCCATTTTAAAACACTAGATTTTTCTGACTATTATTTCAAGTTAAGATGTATAGTGTTAAATTGCCTTTTTTCTACGTGGATCATTTTACAAGCTGGTTTGGTTGTAACAATGCAAAGTAAGTGAATGATTGGATATTGACCAAGCAGGGTTTACATTTCACTTGGCAAGCAGACTGTGACTTAGAAACAGTGAGAGGTGCCGAATGCTCTGCAGAACGCTGAGGGTCAAAGGTGGAGGTGAGTTCAGGCCTCAACTGGTGCTGGGCTGCCAAGGGTGAATAGATACGACCCCCCTGGTTCCTGTTTCATAAATTGATGTGAATTTGCTGCCGGAACAGAGAGCCAGGACCTTCCTCGACGTACGCTTGGGATGCCAAACTTTGTGAAAGAAACATCCTCCAAGAGAAGCGCGTTGACGGCTTTGATTAGCTTTGAGTATCCAGGAACTTTTCAACCTTTTCAACCACTTGGTGCTCTATAGATGGTCACTACTTCCCAAAGAGCCAAGCGGAACAGATACAGTATTCAAAGACAATGGGAAAGAGGTAATGAAATTCTCCTCCTCCACTGAAGGTCTTGAAATCTTTCAGTGGCCAACAAAGTGGAAGCCTCCAATGGAAAGACAAAGGAAAAGAAAATAACACTGGTAAAGCTAGACCGTATCCAGTGATACATGGAATGGCTGTTATGCCTAGTAAGGTCGGGGGTGGGAAATGTGGTTTCTTCTAGGGCTGCATGATTAATATAGTGAATTAAAAATGAAGTCATGATAACTGCAAAGGCTGGATTTTAATTATATAAATGGATGCACTGCATGTTTTAGAGTGAAACGTGTTCCTTTACACATTAACAACTCATGATCCACCAGTGTCTGTAGTATCTTGGTTCATTGCTCTACACAAACTCCATCTCTGCATCCTCAGAGTTTGTAAAAACTAATACACACATATATGTACACACACACACACACACAGTGTAAAAGTCTTAGGCCACTAATATTTTCACCAACAAAAATGGTTTTAAGGCGGTTATTTTTATCTTTTGCGGTAGCGTGTCAGTTGAAAATATCAGTTTACATTTCCAAACATTATTATGGTCATTAATAGTAATAATGCAGTGAGATTATTGTCTGCACAAGGAGTCTGACAACAGCCAGTGCTCACACAGAGATCTGATCATCATCCAGTCTGTCTGGAATGACATGAAGTAACAGAACAAACTGAGACAGACTCAATCC